>JABEVN020003788.1:0-16888 GCA_013146195.2 Codonopsis lanceolata | reverse complement strand
GGAGTCAAAATATGAGTAGAATTAGAAAAAAGAAAAAAAAGTTCATTAAAAATTGTAAAGTGATATCTATTTTGGAATTAAAAAAAATCTCTTAAAACGATATATATTTTGGAACGGATAGAGTATTAATATACAAGAATTAAGAAATGTAATTAATAATGGATTGTAAAATATGTTGTGACAATAATATTCATTACACATACTCTCTCATTAATTATGTACTAATTACACTTGCTCTCTCTAGGATGTGCAATAATATATGATTGTATTAATGAAGGGATACATTAGGAAGAATAATACTCCATTTGTTTTTAAATTATTGTATACCTTTCCTTTTCATTCGTTCTTAAATAATTGTCTTCTTTAAAACTTTCCTTTTAAGAAAACATTTTTACAATTTACCCTTACGTTTTCTACATACTTCAATTATGGCCACTAGGGGTGTACAATCGAACCATCCATTCGAACCATGCGGTTTGGTTCGGTTTGGTTTAAGACGGTTCAATTTTGCTTTTTTTAAATTCAAAAACCGACCGGTTCGGATCATGATTTATGTTTCCAAATCAAACCGAAGCATGTTTTATTTAATTATTTATTATATATAATATATATGTATTTCCAATATATATATATATATATATATATATATATATAATAATGTCATTCCTACCAAATATCATAGATTCAAATGATATCTTGACTTGTATTTAATTGTTTGTTAATGTTTCATGTTTGTAAGAGAAAGTTTGACTATTTGTTTATTAATATTTGATTTAATTTACCAATTAAAATTTTATTTGTCTAATTTTTAATGTTTTCTAAAATGATTAACTTGATTTTTTGTCAAACCATAAAATCGAACCAAACCAAACCAAACCGAATAGTTTGGTTCGGTTTGGTTTCAAGCGTCGGTCGGTTCGGTTCGATTTGAGTTTTTGAAACCGAATGTGTGTGTTCACTTTTGACCTAAACCGAACCACATGCAAACCCAATGTCTACATACTCAAGGGCATTAAAAGAAATCATATATATCACCATTTATAATCCGAGGTGGCAATTGGGAGTTAATAAATAGCGTTGGGTTAGGCTATTATTCATTATGCCAATGGATAATAGTCTAACTTAAATCTATCCATTAATACCCAATTGTCACCCTAGCCGAGTCAACCTAGACAATATTTTGAAAAAGGTAGGAGTAGAAAATTTGTGTACCAAAAGTCTTTAGGAACATTAGTTGTGACATTCTAAAATAGAAAGTAGAAACATTTATCACGACAGATAGAGTAATAGACACTTAAGACATTAGAGCATAATCTGTCGATATTGTTGTATAATTGGCAACTGGAACTCCTAACTCAAAAGGAAGAGAGTGAATCTAGAAAAGAGTTGAATGTTTCAAGCACAAGGCTTCTCTTTTCTTTCTCTCTTTATCAATTTTAACTTGAATAAAAACCTTGCAACTTTCTATCCTATTGAGTGATGTTAACCACACCCCAATTTTCTATCTCTACACCTATGCTTGCATTGTACAATGTAGGATACAATATCTTAATGCAGTTTATGGGGGTATAGATAAAAATTAGGATGTGGTTAGCCCCACTCCATCCTATTTAGAAAGTTTAAGGAAAAGAACTAAAAGAAGAAATTTTCTATTCCCCTTTTGCTTATTTGATGCACCTTCTAGACCTTTGTCTCTCCCAAAGGTATACTCATATCTACTTTGGTATTGTAAGACTAGCTCTTACTTTCTATGAATAAATAAGGTCTCGGCTTAGTCATGCTTCAAACTTGTTTTTCATGGTGCGAAAATGATTCTTTAGTGATCAAGGCGGACTCTCATTTGCCTCCTCTCACTTTCAATATGGAGCTCATTCTTCCACTATTTCTTCTTGTCGGTGAATTAACTATGTAGAAGAGACTTTGGTGGGCTTCTTGTTTGACGGGGGCAATTAAGAAACAATTTTATGAAAAGTAGACTTTAGAGGTTAAAAAAATGAGGCACTAACTAGGTTATTCAGGAAAGTGGACCGACTAGCAATTTCCCATAAAAATTAGGGTGGTAACTAGGTCAGTCCACTTTTGACAATTTCTAACCTCTAAAGTCCTCTATATTTTAATTCAATCGGTAAAAGTTATTTTGGTGCGAAATGGCAGTATACCCTTAATGATATTGGATTAAGCGTGTTGCATCGCAATTTAAGTCGATGCATTGCAAATCCAAAATTGTGCATCAATCTAATTTTGCATCGAGATTTACTAATTTCAAATTATGCATCGCAAATCCAAAATTGTGTATTGGGATTTTTGTATAGGGTGACCAATACTCCAATTTGTGCATGAAAATCTACGTTTTGCATCGGGATTTGCTAATTCCAAATTCTGCCTCGTAAATCTAAAATTGTGCATTGGAATTTTGTATAGAAGGGCCCAGTTGGTTCATCGCAAATCCATAAATTTGCTTCGGGATTTACTAGTAGTTGAATAACAATTTTAAATAGTTGCATCGCGAACGAAGGCAATGCACCGTGAACCAAATCAGCGTCTCGCTTCATCCAATTGAAAGGGAGACAACATGTAACAAACATGTAACATCGCAATTTCATGATGACCCACCTTTTTCAAGCCTTTACGTACCTATTTCATCGAGAAATCAAGGACGATTCGATGACTCTCTCCAATAGAACTCAATTTTCGAAATCAACATCTTTTTATGAGAGTCTACTAGATGCCCACATAACCTTGTCATACATTGATCTCTCTTGCATAAGTGATTTGAAATAATATAGGACTCTTTCTTTGGTTGGGCCATTTGATCTTGTCCATGGACATATACCTAAACTACAGTAGAAAGTTCAGTTTCTGAATGGGATACGTAAGACGAAGCATGACGACTGAAGACATGTAAATCAGTAGATTAAGACAAGGTAGATATGAAAAGACAGAAAAACTGAGAAATTTCCCACTCTTTGAATGTCTACCAAACTAGATTGTTCAAAACAATCAATTGGCACGCTGCCATGTCTATTTGTTTAAGGATTCAAATATTATAATAATGTAGTCATTTGATAAAGAGAAGAAATGGGGAGAAACCTAGAGAGGAGAGAGATGGGTTTGTTGCGTTGAGAAGAGACATTGTTTTCAACAAACGAGGACATTCAAGGAAGAATTTTACGAAAATGGACTTATACGGTTGAAAAAAAAGAGTTACCTAAGTGGATGGATATTTGAGAAAATGGATCGGCCTGCAGTTTATCATAAATTTACATCAAGTAGAAGCATTAGAGAAAGCTAGTGGCCCAATAATATTAATTTGATAACACAATTTTATTTTTCTTTAATTCAAATTTAGCTAATAACTTGACTGTGTTTATAACGGGGGCTAACTATGTTTTACTATCTCAAGATTTATCTAAAAATGTGATTGGGATTTGTGGTTTCAATGCATTTTAGGTGCAATTGGGGGGTTAAAAGGGGTTTTTGTTAGTTTTTATGGGAGGTAATTACGAGAGATGCACATGCCTTTTTTAGTATCAATTTATGGGTATTATAGTAATTTCATAACTTTTTTTTTTGTAGTAAACACATGCAAGAGACTTACTCAAAATATAAAGGTGATTTGCAGTGTTGAACGAATTATATGGGTATAATATAGTACCAATAAACAAATATTGTTTTATGAGTCACACAATGAAACTTTGGGAGAGCCTACTGCTTAGACCAAGACAAGAAACAACAATATCAAAGAATTAGTGGTTTTATGCTAGAAAGGTCAACAATAGAAGCTAGGGAAAAACTTTGTAAGACGGATCCTCCTTACCCGACCCACCGTGTATTGGTGGGTTGGTATGAGAGAGTGAAGCTTTGTCTTACGTATAAAGATCCGTAAGACGGTTTTACAGAGACTTACTTTAGAAACTATGTCTTTAGTAATAAAAATGATGAAAAAGATATGGAGAGAGAAACAAGGTTTTGCACGTGGTTTTTATTAATTGAAAAAGAAATACGATAAAATTTCTAAATAGTTAATTTGGTGGGTGTTAAACAAGAAACTAGTTCAAATATTGTATTGATGAGATTAACGATATGTATGATGTAACTGCGACTTATAGTTGGGGCTATATCGGGAGGGACTTGCAAGTTCCCAATTCATTGTAGTATTTATACCAACGTTGGCCTTAAGTGCTTATCTTTTTGCATTAATGATGGATGGATTAATCAAGCATATACAATAGGATATACCATGGAGTATGTTATATGTGTACAAATTCACAATTGATATGAATAACGAATAGCCTTTTTATAGATAGAATCACGTATATATAGGGTTACAATTAGGGTTGCAATAGAAGTAGGATTATAAAAGTCCTTTATAGGAAAGAAATCATGCAAGGTAATTACCACTAAACATTAATTACAAATACATAAATAGTATTATTCTCTAATATGCCCCCGAAAGATGGACGTCCGTGAGGAGAGACCAATTAATATTGTGTAATAAATGCTGGAAGTGTTGGTGAGCTAGCGGCTTGGTGAACTGATGAGACATGGGTAACCCGTAAGAAGCCTGTCTTGAACTTGTTGTCGAATGAAATGAAATTCAAGAGGCACATGTTTCATGCAAGTATGAAAGGCGGGGTTGGAGCAAAGACTTGTGGCACCCACATTATCACAGTAAATGACAGGTTGAATCGAGGACGTGATGCCCAGCTCACCGAGGAGAGAGATGATCTAGCAGACCTCCGCAGCTATGGCGGCCATAGTTCGATATTTCAGTCGACGAACGAGCAACAGTGTGCTGCTTCTTGGAGCGCCAAGAGACTGGGTTGCAGCCAAGGTAGACAATGTAGGCACTGGTGGAAGTAAAATCATCCTTATTACCCGCCTAGCCGGCATCGGAAAACGCATGGAGATCAAGGGGAGACTGACGATGAAGGAGAATACCAATGTTAATAGTCCCACACACATAGTAGAAAAGTTGTTTGACCACATAGGCAATATCTGGGCGAGTAAGGGAAAGAGACCACAGCTCGAAACTCAGTAGTGTCGATGAGACCAGTGCCAAATTGAAACGTCAGAGTTGGGCACAGTACTGTCCTCGGGCAAGGGGCAGGAAGCTAAGGAGGGTGAAACGGGCATAGTACTATTCTCGGCAGGGTGCATGGTACCGAGGATGGGTGAGCAATGGGCATAGAGCTATCCTTGGGCATGGTGCATGGTGCATGGTAGTTGAGCAAGAGGGGCATGTGGCTGGTAGTAGGCGTAGTACGAGGTGCGAACATGGTATTATTTTGGTCAGAGAAAGGTACGAGGGAGCCGAGGTCAACCAAAGTCTGATCCGTACGAGGAGTAACTGGCGGGGAGCGACTGGAGCGGGCAGCGGACGGTGTGTGTGAAGCCAAGAGAATTTCATGTGGGGGGTTACCAGGTAGCTTGAGTGGATACATCTGGGCGAGCAAGATGTAGATCGACATAGGACATGGGAAACTCAGACTCAACAAACCTAACATGATGCGAGATAAAAAAAAAATTAGTTGTGATCGGATCAAAGCAGAGATAGGCACTTTGTGTGAGTGAGTAGCCAAGGAAGACAGGCAGAATAGAGCGAGCATTGAGTTTGTGCATGGAGTAAGGGAAAACCCAAGGTTAGCAGAGGCAACTGTAGACACCTCAATTTCGTACCCCTGTTATATAATATTCTAAAGAAATATTATTTGAAACCAAAAAGGGCTAACGGAAGTTACTTTCATTACATTCCAGGGGGTCAAGGCATCAAAGAAACTTGAAAAGTCTTAAAGGGACAAAGATGACTAGACAGGGGGTAAAATGAAACTTTTTTGTGAAGAAATACACCGCGCCCCGACTTGTCTTTTGGGTAGTTCAAAACTTCTCCGGTGTTTTGTCAGTTTCCCCTTCTTCCTTCATCCTTAAGGATGATCGATCTCCGCCTATAAATAGAGGTTTCCCTTCCTTCATAAGAGCAAGAGAAATCCTCCCCAAGCTTAAGTGAAAGCTTTCCCAGTTAGTCTCCAAATACTCTCCCGTTAAGTTGAAGAAATCCCACCTTTTCTCCCTTCCAACGAAAAACCCAACAAACCCTCTCTGTCCAAATTAAAACTAGTTAACCTATTTAGCTTCTCTCCTAAATCATCCCTATATACACAAATCTCCCTAAAACCTATGAAAAGCCACAAAAATAGATGTTCTGTTGCCCAAAATTTACAAAATACAACAAACAAATTCTGTTGCCCAAAGTCGGACTCAAAATACAACAAACACGGTTGTTCTGTTGCCGAGAAATTCAACAACAACAATCAAAAGACTTTCTCTCCCGAAGAGGAGACGAGCAAGCACACTCAAAAGTTTACCTAAGCCTGCGTCAGAGTACCAACACTAACACTTCAAGAGGTAGGTATCATAGTTGTTATTTTATCTTCGTTTAACTAAGGTATATATATATATATATATATATATATATATATATATATATATATATATATATATATATATATAGTTAGGATGGTATTATTTTACCGTAAATAACCTATAAAATAAGTCGTTATTATTGTCTAAAAAGTCCTTTATTTTCTAATCTTGTTGTTACAATTTATGTAGACATGGTATAGGGTTTTCCTTATATATATATATATATATATATATATATATATATATATATATATGTGTGTGTGTGTGTGTGTGTGTGTGTGTGTGTGTGCATGTGAGTTGGAAATTTGGAACCAAAAAAAAAAAAAAAATCAAGTCCATTTGTTCTTGGTACAATCCACGGGGAACCAAAAAAAAAAAAAAAAAAAAAGGAGATTTGTAATTCATTTTCTTATGGCAAAGTTTAGAATGTAATAATTTATTTACTCAAGTGTGTAATTAATATGAATAGATAGATTCCTCATTTTTCTTTCTATTTATTATGTGATGTGATTGGAATGTCATTTTATTTTGGGGATTAGGAAAAGTGTGTAATTAATATGAATAGATAGATTCCTCATTTTTCGTCACGATCACTCGGTTCCTTCTCGGGAATCGCAAATTAACAAAGTCGAGAAAATAAAAATAAAAAAGGGAAAAGAAAAATGTGTTTACTTACTTTACTGCTTTATACTACTGCAAAATATTTCTTTTCAAAAAAAAATAGATGACCCACACACTTGCACTCATGTAGAAATATTCCGAATTGCTACGATTTGACCCGGATAAACACGCCCGGGGGTCCTTGTTCATAGAGCTTAGAAACTTAGGACGACATTATCCCACTCTGCGCCCCTTAAGGAGAGGCCAACTGGGTGTAAGCCAGCCTAGCCATGCATCAGCCACGTTAATATCATGTATATCTTTCCAGGACACTTCATTGATCAATCTGTTTTTATACCTCAAAGTTAATGACCAATCTAATGTGCACAAAAAATGAAAAATTCCAGGCAAAAAATAAAAGAAAGAAAAAATGATGATGATAAAGATCACATGGAAAAAAAAAAGGCACTTTGATTAAAAACTTGGAAGGTATCCCCTAGATCGTTTGAATGGTGGATCTCGGAAAGAGTGTAGGCTCTTCGCTCGAGATTTGTCCAATCTTTGGAAGTTGAAATACATGTGGAATACGAAGGTCATATACTTTGGAGAAAGAATTCAATATTTCAGGTTTAAATAGCAGAGTCAAAACAAAGCAATGCTTGTTTGACCAATTCTTAGGAAAAAAAACTGTCAGTTATAAAAACACATTGTAGTTCACCAAATCATCACCTTCTCATACACTACCTTCAACCCTGTTTCTCATAAACTTGGCCCGAATTTGGAAAGGAAGGGATATTACTGGTCGTTTGATAAAGGAATTGGATACAAGTACATAGATTAGTTCAGCAAGTACAGAGATCAGCTCATAAAGTACAGGGATCAGTCCAGAAAAATACAGATTTGATTATAATGGCTACCAAAGATGAACAAACTTTTATGGGTACAGATATAGGGGCTCCTGGATATGCTCCTACTCATGCTATGCAAAAGTGGTTAGATCAATATTTGGGTGCACAAGTCGATCGTTTAATGGACCAGATAACAAATCTCATGCAAAGCCTAAGACCAAATATTGAAAACATTGTTTCCCTTGCGGCACCCCAAGAAACCTCAACCACAAATGCTCCCCTAAACACCAACCCTTAAGGCCAAAGCACCACTCCTCCACCGAATACCAACGTCTCAATCACCAACCCTCCTCCTTAGTTCCAAAATACCCCTCAAAACCCAAACATTGGCTCATTCTTCCCAAATACCTATTACCAAAATGCCAACCTTCTCCCAAAAACCAACCCATTTTTTCCAAGTCATAATAACACTTTTCCAAACACCGGTGTTCCTCAAAATTTGGGTGGTCTTCCATTTTCCACCACCAACCCACTTCAAAACAGTTCGCACGCAAACCAAAAAAATTATGTCTCACAGGGACAAGTTACAACTTATCTCCCATTTAATGATTTTGGTTGTTAGGCAGAAGCTGCAAATACTGCACCTCCCCACAATGCTTACCAAGTACCTCAGTCGGCTTCGGGAATAAACCATGCTGCAACAAATCCTTCGAATGCATACAATGCATCTTCGGTCCCTCCCCTCTCGAAAGTAGAAACAAATATGGAGAATCTTAAAGAATTAATGCTCAAGGTTTTAAACAAAGGAGAATTCTCGACACGGTCATTGACACTACAACCCCCAGCTATTCTGCCACTGAAATTCAAAATGACCGACATAGAAAAGTTTGACGGGACTGGTTGCCCTATCTCCCACTTAAAGTCCTACTTCACTGCAATGAAATAAAGGGGAGTTAGTATTGAAGCCATGGCCTCTAAGTTCCATCTAACATTAGTGGGAGCATTAAAACAATGGCTAATGTTAGCAGATAACAGTACTATGGGTACTTGGGAACAGATTGCTGAGGAATTCCAAATAAGATACAAGGATAACAGTAACTTTGAAAACAAAAGAGAGCTTGAGGTATGCACTCAGAGGGAGAAAGAAACCTGTACGAACTTTGCAGCCTGGTGGAAAAACAAAATTTCCCAGACACTAGATAGACCCGATCTAGCTGAATCAACTAGGATGTTCATAAAGACTCTCCAACCAATTTACCTTGAACGTATGAGGTATCTCCCCTATGGAAATTTCATTGCCATAGTAGAGGTGGGGATCCGTATTGATGAAGACATATGTATCGGGCAATTGAAGGCCGACATACTTCAAAGTTCATTTCATTACTCTAAAGGGAAAACAACATCATCAGGACCAGCTGCTAACGTTGTTGGAAATATTCCAACAACAGCATCATCAGTCAATTTCTCTAGCCAAACTTATGGTAATGTACCATGGTCTTACGGAGCCAATAGATCCATCAATGCGGTTGGGGAAAATAATAGTGCCAACAGGAACTTCAAAGGCCCATACAAAGGGAACAACAGACACTATGATGAACTACAGGCTCCCATGTCCCTAATACTACAAGGGTTGATGGCACAAGGAGTCCTGAAGTCGATAGAGAACTACAAACCTCCAAACCCCTACCCACCACATGGAATCACTCCCAGTATTGTGAATACAATCGCTACAGTGGTCATCTCACTAACCAGTGTTATACGCTCAAGAATGCCATCCAAGATCTCATCGATGACAAAGTCATCGAGAAACCACACCACATGCCAATTATGGTAAACAACATGTTGCCTCAAATCAATATGATCGAGGCTGATGAAGAATGTTGTGCACGCGCCCAATTTGAAAGGAATGAGACACCTTTACCTTATATTGTTGTTCCCCTCACTCTAAAGAAAATAGACCTCATGAATTGCAACTTGCTCTCTTGGAGCGCTATCTTAAAAAGTGGTTAAGCTTTGCCCTAAGAAAAAAGGAGCAGCATTGAAAAGACCAACTGGGTCGGTAGAGACGTCAGCCATCTTACTAGATTTGATCGTGCCTACCAGCCAAACCAAGAAATTGGCGACCATTCTGGCAAGGACAAAGAGATCGATACTAGGGCTTAAAACATGGAAGATGCTCTGTTAGTCTAAATGAAGAAAACTCAAGCTAACATATCTATCTGGGTTTGTTATGTGCTTCTAAAAACCATCGTGACACACTCGCCAAATCTTTAAGTCAAGCGGCCGTCCCCATTGAAACCTCTCCTAGCGAACCGACCCAAATGATAGGAAATATTCATTTTGGGAACGTAATCATGTTCACTGATCTTGACCTGCCAAAGGAAGGAATCAACGATATAGATGCTCTTCATATCACTATTGGGATCATGGAAAATAGGGTACCTCGAGTTCTGATAGACAATGGCTCGTCCTTAAATGTTTACCTTACAAGTACGTTAGCCAAACTGGGATCAAAGATCTCATAATTAACCCCATCGTCATAGACGGTAAGGGCTTACGACAACACAAGACGATGTTTCCTAGGAGTGGTAACTCTAATGATAACAATTGGTCCGCTCACCATGCCAGTTGAATTCCAAGTCTTAGATATCCCTACTACTTTCATCTTATTGTTAGGACGTCCATGGATCCACGGGGTAAAGGGAGTAGCTTCTTTGTTGTACCAACATGCCAAGTTCATCCATGATGATCACATAGTGATCATACTTGCTGATAAAGTTGTTGAGAACAAAGAAAGGGGAGACATCCTGATCCTCGAGATATAGCATGATGACGCTGGTATTTTCCTAAGTGGCTTCGAAGTCATCCCCTATGCCAGGGTCAATACAATTGAATACGGGCGATAGACTGACATTACCGGAAAGAAAACTACGGTCTTCGGGGAAATGGTTCCACTAAATATGATCCGAAAAATGAATTACGTGCCGGGACTGGGTCTTAGTAGGAATCAACAAGGGATAATCAATCTGGTCCAATAAGAGATTAAGGAATGCACACCCCCATTCGGTTTAGGATATAATCCTACGTCGCCCTACAAGGATCCTCCTTTACAATCATACAGAAAGACTGAATGGGTACTTCGTGAAAAAGGCAAAACATTCGCCTATCTCATGTTCCCTGAGTTGTGGATGGATCAGAACGACAAAAGACACCCAAGTTGGGAGATATTCGAGGATATGAGTCTTGCTACGAGCGAAATGGAGAAAGTTGTCCTGGAACCCTGCAACCCCCCATATAAAACTGTAACAGTTGAAAACATCTGGACCATAGACCAAGATGACTATGCCTTCGCCTTGTTCGGCAACGACTTCATAGGGGATGGTTTTTTGGGTATGATCAACGGAGGCACTAACAATGAAGGTCCCCCGGCCGAATTTGTGACTATCAAAGATAGTCCACTACATAACTGGTATATGACCACTAGGCCTCTCCTGTTAGTGGAAGACTTAGTGGACCATTTTGGATACACTTTCCCCCCTCCTTTCCTTTTTACCTCGGATTGATCATCTACCAACTCGCTCCCTGATAATAAAATTGATGACTTCAACCCCAAGACCTCAATAAAATATCCAACTCTGTAACCCCAGTTATTAATGAAAATCTTAATGTTTCTGCATATTCCTTCGTGGCCAATTTGTTAAAAGATGAATTAAATGAAAGCATGATAATTAAACCAGTTAATAATGAATTACTTAGCAAAGTGGACCAAAAAGATAAAGAATATTTAATCGAACTCACAAAGTTGGTCAAGCAACAAGGGGAACATAAATCAGCAACAACAGAGGAAGACTTGTCCACTGATCGATGTTTTATTTAATCTTTTTCCTTGCAAGCGAACAAGACTATTATAGAATAGTATTGGAAGCAAGGGTCGAACCCACAGAGACAAGTGATCACGAACAGTGCAATTATTGATAGCAAATTATTAACCTAAGGGGGGTTTTTATGTTTAATTCTACTCTAAACTACTAGTTATAGATGTTTAACTAATTAGACAGTAATAACATATATGAAGATCGTATGGTGGGTGGCAATCTAGGATTCTGGGTTTCACTTATATCTCCTTTATGTTCAATTCATAATAATGCCATTCAATGTCTTGGGTTCGTTCACTAAAAATAGATATAGTATGTTGAACAATTGGTTCAGCCTCCATCCCCGCAAAATTCATCCATTCTATATCCTAAGCACAGGAACTGTCAATCTAGCTGTCACCTAGATTTATGATCTATCTGTCACCTAGATCATGTAAGAACCTGGTCCTAACTTATCACTCTCGTGCATCGATAGGTCCAATTTATTGTGTTGGTGAGCTAGTGTACGACATATGCACTTGGTCATGCAGTTATCCGCACCTCTAAGCCTTTATTATTTGCGATTACATTCATTTGTTCAAAGCAAAATAATATAGGGGTTGATAAACAACACAATCAACAAGCATTGAATAGACATATATAAGAATCAAAACATAAATTCGATACAAGTTACCTCCCACCTCCTAGATTATGGATGATTTAGTTCATCATAGACAATGAACAGCACATGGAGATGATCGGATACATGATTTGATCTTCAATACTTGAAATTACAAAATCTAACTATGTTATACAATCTAAAACTACCTAAAATCTATGAAAGAGAGCTTCACCGTCCTCCTATGCTTTGGCTCGGCATCCGCTTCTATATATACTCGGGAGTTGTAATTGGATCGAATGACCGTGTGAAAATCCGAATTCTCGCCCACCTTGCGGTCGCATGGGTACCTTGCGTCCGCAAGGTCTCAAGTGTTCGGCCTTGGAAATCTTGACTTGAGCCCTTTCTACCAGACGCCTACCTTGCGGTCGCAAGTGCGAGGCACCTGCGTCCGCAAGGTGTCCAGATTGTGCAATTTTCATTGTTTCTTCAATTTTCCTTTTTGGCCCTTGTTGAAATTTGCACTTAAAACCCGGAGTTTCGCGTATTTTCACAATTAATTCCTCGAAACTTACAAAACTCACCGAAAACATATATTAGTAACCAAAAACCTCGTGAAATAGCATAATTTAAGTCATAGAAGTATATAAAATCGACGTATAAAATACATCGATCAAATACCCCCAAACTTGAACTTTGCTCGTCCACGAGTAAACAAATAAACTTATAAATACAAAAGCATATAAATAACAAAAATTAAAATCTTTTTGTGAGGGTGACACTATTTACACTCCTCTATAAACCCACAAACTCAAGGAGACTCTTTCGAGTGACTCGACTATGCAGATAAATACAAAAACGATAAATACAAAACTAAATAATATAATTTAAACTAAAAATAAAACATAAAATCTTTTTGGCTTCATCTCAAGTTATAGTGTATGGCATGCATGTAATCTCGGTTTGGTGCTCACCACATATATGCGAGCTTAGTCATATAAAACCAACTAGTCTTTTCTTAAAGCTGCTACTACTTTAATTTCTCCGTGTGTGTGTGATCACCAGTCTTAAAGAATATCTTAACTAAAACAGTTTTATTAAGCTAAACACCACATTCATATGAAAATCAAAGTTTAGAAGAAAATCATGCATTAAGAATTATGAGATCTACCATCCAAACCTGGTCAGTTACAGACAGAAAGGTCCCAAGGATTTAAAAGACTTATACATCCATCCCATGCACTTCTCTGTATGACATACAATGCTCTCCTATCCCAATGACTTGTAATAGCTAAGATTATGCTAACACAAGTGAGCTTTTAGGGTAGAATAATAATGAATATGAAGTGTGTGATCAATTTCATATTACTCACTTGACAGTTAAAACAACATAAGCATTGGCAAGAAGATCATTAGGTCTTTATTAGCTTGTAATGTAAGGCCAAGGTGTTGGGGGATATGAAGGAAATGAATTAGAATTCAAAGTGAGAGAGTAAGACTACCCTTTATCCCTCATACTTCCAAGCAAAAGGAAGTTTTCCCTATTTAGGCTAGGACCTGCAAAGACCACAAGTGGAGGGGTGCTTTCTGTAACTTTTAAGTTTTCTTCTTCCCCCCCCCCCAAACTTGTTTTGGGCAGTATCTTCTTCTAAAAATATCACATCATTCCAATCAGAAGAATTTTTCTAACATATTTTTCTCTTGAAAGCTATGCTTCCATTTGAATCTTTGTTTACACTCTTCTTCTTCCGTTTCATTTTTCGTCGACATATGATGATGATTTTTTTTTTCGACGACGGAAAGAAGAAGCCTTCCGAAAAATAGCCTAACTGAAAAGAAGTGGTCCTCCTAGAATCAATTTCCCACCCACATCCTACTCTCTCAAAGGGTAGGCTAAAAGTGTATAGGCTTTTAGGGTTAAGTTAATGTGGGTAATAGAAACGATGGCGAATGGGGGTTTCAATAGTGTGCTTAGCACACTCCATTCTTTTCATAAAGGCTCAAAGGGGACACTAGGGATATATTTAGTATAGGTCGGGAGAATATTTAGGTTCTAACGATCCAAAAATGGCCTAAGTCATTTCTTAATGCCAAATGCTCACATAGTTTTTAAAGCAAGTAAGACAACACAAAATGTCATATCAATTATAGGAATTGGGGTTGAGTGTTTAGCATCATTGGATTTCACATAAGCATTCGCTAAGACAGATAGTAGGGACAATTGAGACTAACATGCAGACACGGTTCGAAAGTGTGCTTGAGATATTTAAATGAGAAAAGTCCAAGGGATCTAACTATCACACAATTGACCCTAAGTTACAATTTAATGCAACAATTATGTTCGAATGGCTATGCATCATATTCTTGTGCATATCTTGTTGAAGTGAAATAGGTGTTATAAACTTTATAAAACTATTCTAATCAATCCATAATTATGACTGGTGTGAGTGCATGAAGAATTTGGAGAAAAGTAAAAGTTTCGCAAAATTAAGCAAATTCCAGGGGGGTCTACAGACTAATTATGCGGTTCATTGCACTAATCTCCTTATTGACTACGACTAGCATTACCACACCTAAACGCGAGGATGAATATATATTTTTTTAAATATATATTTTTTAAGAAATTGGGAGATGATGACGATGACACAATTGATGATGGGTCCCCATAAGAGGAACCCACGAGTATCCAAAATGAGTGTATTCTGGTTAAGGCAACACCTCCGAAAATAAGAAAAAATAAAAACAGGAAAAATAGGGTGAAGAGTTAAATGGTCATCGAGAAAAGAAATTTTCTTTCACCCTAACGACATAGCCCAACTCCATTCCTCGTTAGGCTAGGACCGCTAAGACTAAAAGTTTAAAATCCCCCCAAAACTTAATTTCTATTTTGTCCTCAAAATAGAGGAACATATAAGAGAGGATTGATGGGGTAGGACAAATATCAAAAGGAGATAGCGGGTCCACCTAACGAAAGAGGATGCGAACTTGGGCCTCGACTCATGGTGAGTCGGGCGGAAATAACGAGCGAGGGGGCCAACTGGGGATCGCAGGGGAATCCATCTGATTGGGCGATTTTGTCCCATAGTGTTAGCCCAACGAAGAAATCGATCGATCGGCGCGCATTTGTGCCAGCTAGCGACCCATCATGTCATTTTGGAGGACAGCTTCCTCAATCACATTTGATCTCCACGAGTGGGTCCTCATTTCCTCTCCGGGTTTCCTCCTCTTGAGGAACCCTCACTCACCAGTGGCAGTGATGTTCAAACAAAATAGCCCTTGTAATGACGGACCGGCCTTGCCCTCTCAGCGTGTTTGGGCATTCACGCTTTGCCCCCCTGCCAATCGGTAATGTCAAATGCGGGGCAGCGAACCCCGTTGTCCTACCTCTAATAAGTCTTGATTGGCCGTTCATCAAGCGGCCAACATCAATGAACCCACAGTCATAATGGTGTAGGTCAAGGCTGACCCTCTCCCAATTCACCATGTTTTGGTGACTTGAGGGCATGAATCAGCGAACAAATTTATACACAGGCTTGGCTGTGTCTTGGAGAAAGACTCTCGTGATGCGTGGTCCATAAGGTGGGTTACGGTTATAGGACCACTCCACACCGAGGGGAGCGATGGCGGCATTGACCACCTCGGCAGGGGATCACGGGGTTGAGGTGTGTGCTATAGTTATCGGCACCCGGCCCAAGCAGTTGGAGGTGCCAGAAATAAGTGTTAATGCTTTGGGGACGAAAAATCAACTAATGTGCCCCCTAACTATAGCAGGTGTCTAACACACCACCATCTATGCTAATGTTGCCATTAGCATAGGAATTCTCGAACAATAGGGACTACGGCATCCCTTGGCGGGGCTAACAAAAGCCCCGCCTCACGAGTATCGATTGGGACGGAGACCAAAGTCTTGACCTTGAATCCTTTCGGGCACCAGGACTTGAGAGCTTAGTCGGTGTACCTTTCGATGCCTGCAGGAGGATACAAATCGGGTTATGTCAAAATTATGTTCTTCCTCTGACGGGGCGGAGGATATGAGCGCCCGAATTTCTACGTTCACGGAACATTTTTGTTTGAAATAAAATTTAAAACTAAAAAGTTTAACAATTAAAATTGTGTTTAAAATTTTAAAATTAAAACATTCTAAGCATGCAAAAAATTTATCTACGTTAAAAACTATCTAGCACCCTAGCATGCAAATATTTTGCGTATGAAATTAAAAAAGGGTGGTAGTGTTACTTGATTCGACTGAATAGAGTGAGTGTGGAGTGGAGCTTGATCTTCGTCGGCAACAATGGAGGTTTCTCTTCCTTTCTTCAAAATCTTCACTCTATGGAGTGTAATGGCGGATGGGAGAGATGGAAGATGAAGATATTGAGGAGAGATGTTGGAATATGTGCAGCTTGAGCCGATCTTCAGAAGAGGTTGGCGGCCTTTTTATCTGGGAGGACGCTGCGGTCGCCAGGTGCCTTACCCCCACCAAATCGCAAGGTGGTCGGTCGCGGTTGAGATTCTGGCGATTCCCATGGCGGCGATGCGGCGCCGGT
>JABEVN020003787.1:0-16900 GCA_013146195.2 Codonopsis lanceolata | reverse complement strand
TAGTTTATACGTCCAACGTCCACTTGTTGTTGTGTTTAATCGAAAGAAAAGAAAGAGGCTATAAAGAAGGCTATGACCACGGTTCAATAGCAATATCGCCAAGAAACTTGAGGGAAGGTGGTCGTTCTTCCGTTCCCATATCGAGAAAAGCCCAATCAAAGGTGTATTCTCATAAACTCCTCACTAAGAATGCGGTGCCATTACCTTTTAGATGTTTGGTATAGTTTTATTTCTTGTGTGCTTGAGTCTGCATGTGTAATATTTTGCATCATATACAATTATATTACATCATATAATAAATGTCTGTACAAGTTCCTTAGAAAAAAAAAGAGAAAAAAGACTAATAATAGCAGGCATCCAAAGCTAATGCGCTCGGGGCAGGAAGCCCTATCAAGGCAACACCACCCATGACACGGGGACCCGTCACGCCACCCAGGCCTAAATGCACCAGCCTCTTCCTCGGGCACGGCTCCGACGTAATCATCATCGTCACCATCTCGGCCGGATGCGCCTCAATGCTGCTCACAAAGCTCATAGGCAAGTTTCGATAAAGCTGCTATCTTGAGAAGCTTGAAGCAGACTTGCTTGTAAAGGCAGGCTCACGTTTACCACAGAACAAAAAAAAAAAAGAATATATTAGTCTCCAAAAAAAATGTATATATATAGACATGCATAAAAAAATAAAAAATGATAAAAAAAAATATATGTGTGCATGAATAAACAAATGGTAATATAAAAGACAATAAAGGTAAATGTGTCTATCGAGGCGAGGCTGCTCGGGACACGACGCCCTCGAGGGATCTAGACATCTAGGAGAACCTCCTACCATATGACCCACCGCCCAATCTTGGATGGTAGAAAACATCATCAGTCTTTGTGAACACCAGGTTCTCGTCGAGAGATGAAGTGGAAGGCCAGTGCAGCCAAAGGCATCGGAAATGCCGCAGGCAGCAACAGAAAGCGAAGGGGATGCAGCGGACCTCGGAGGGAAATCCTCATGCGCCATAATGGAAAATTGTCCTTGGCATGAGGTATTTCGGCAGATCTTGCCATACTGTTCGGCGAGATGATCGGGCTCTATCACCCGAAAGAAAGTGTAGGCGAAGAGGCACCACTTGGAGGTACCAAAATAGGCGTCTGGTGATTCACCCGCTCGGCCATATACAATGAGTCCACCATAATGGATACCATCAGTATCCGGCAGCGGCTAAATCCCAAGGCAACTCCATAATGTCCCCTCCAGACCCTCCCAAGGAAGGAGATTGGCAATACCGGGACTCGAACTAATGATCCGTTCCGCACTTCATTCCTTATTTTTACAACCAGTCTGATTTGGTGAACCTTATCATCAACATCTTGGGACAAATCGGTGATGGACCTGTTGAAAGAGGGCCGCGAAATGGAAAAATAAAGGCCAGACACACCAAAAAAAAAAAAGGAAAAAAGAAAAAAATAGAGGAAAAAAAATATGTTATCAGTAATAAAAAAAAGATAAGAGAAATTTATCTTTGAAAAAAGAAAAAAATAAATATATAATTAAAAGCGTTAAAAGCGAGGAAAAAGGCATATACCTCCCACGCCGGGGCAAATCCATTCAGGGTCGGTGAATCATTCCGACAGGCCATGTCCATGGAGGCATATAATTCGGCTAAGCTTGCCTGTCCCCAGTCATAAGAAGGGATCCACTCAAAATCGATCAAAGCAGGCGAGGAAGAAGCTCGTAGGGTGGTAGAGGAGTTGGCAAGAAGCGTCGTGCCAAGAAAGAAAAATAAGAATGCTCTAGCCACTCAGTCACGGCGGCCATATCATTTGCGGCACACCCGAGCATTCTTGAAAGCCGATTCGTGATGCGCAATGAACATCTCATCCGTCGATTTAAACTCGGCTCCAGCCCAGAGGTCCACACCTCCTCTCGGCGAGCGGAGAGTAAAATCCAGGCGAGTCTCCCGTCTTTGGTAGGAAGGCCGATAATGGCGGTGAAGTGCAAGGTCATGGGTTGCTTCTCCCAGCTAAAATGGAAGGTATGGGTGGTGTCCCACGAGAAATCCCATGACAGCATCAGATCGGCGGATAGGCGTGTGAAGGGCCGGAAGGCGTGCATGAAATCTTGAAACGAGCCTCATGGACGAGATTCTCTTAAATTTCTGTGGCTGAAAAAAAAAAAAAAAAAAGGAAAGGAAAGGAAAGGTAAGTCCACTATCTTTATTTTCCTTGTAAAGTCTTTTGATAAACAGTAGTAATAAATAAGTATGAATAGATAATAAACATGTTGCATGCATTGTATTTCATGAATTATAAAATTACAGCATGCTAATTTCCTAGAAAAAAATCATTTTTGATGTAAATGAACACTTACCATTTTTTTTGAAAAGAAAAAAAAAAAAATACACGTACATAAATTCACATGTAAATAAATATTTAGTTTCTTTAAAAATAAATTAAAAAATGTAAAATAGAAAAAAAAATGTGTATTTCGAAAATATATGTTGTATTCTTTTACATTCCTTCAATAAATAAAAATACATTTAAGTATGTATTTTAAAAGAGATTATGTGTATTATTTTTCATCTAAATAATCATTTTTTACATCCTAGGCATCATAGAAATGCATGTTAAACTGCATTTATCATGTACATAATAAAATAAGAAAATATTCATGCATCATGTTAATAAGCATCCCATAATTTTCCTACATTGCATTTGCATCAAGTAAAGTAGTACATGCATCCATCATAAGCATTTTACTGTCCAATAAGCTGCCATAGGGGTGCGCTAAAAAAGAAAATAAAATGCTATCAATCACGAAAATAAATATTTTTATGGCATTTACTATATCCCTGCAGCATAAGCATGCATGAAAAATAAATTTGAGGGCATAAAATATATCCGTTTTGTCCTATATTTATCCGAAAATATGCCCGAAAATGTGTTTCGAGAAAATTTAAATTGTATTCCAAAAAGTCCGTCTCGTGAACATATTGCATGCAAAAATATGTTTTAGCGTAAAACATATATCATATAGCATCTAATTGCATTTATAGTATAAATCATGCATAGTAAGGTTAAATAGTGACCACTAGTTCAATTATGCATCTCAAGAATAAATCACATAAATATTCATGCATCATTACCTAATTGCATCATTTAGGCATAAATAGGACATGCATAAACATCATTAATAAAGTCATAAGTGCTCTAAAGGTTCCAAACAGTGCTAAAATCTAGCAGATCTGAAGTATATCCAGGAAAATCTTAAAAAGGAAAAGAAACTTACAGAAGTAGGTGGAAGATTGGACATATGAGTGTCCCGATCACGAAGAATGTTTCCCAGCCGTCCGTGGAATACCGGTAATTGAGTTTATTTCGGACCAAGGGAGGAAACTCTTTCCTCCTTTTGTCAGATTCTGGGTGCATCAGGGCTTTCCCCTTCCTGGATCGTGAAGAAGAAGTCATTTGCTAGACAAAACACGGAAGTTGGCGAAGAAAAAATGAGAAAAGGAGCGAAAAAAAGAAGAAACTAGAAAAAAGAACAGAAGGCAGCAATGGCAGGTTGCGTACTGAAGGAAAGAAAGAAAGGAAGAAGAAAGGAGAAGTAGCTCCCTTCCTCCCACTCCCCATCAATAATAAGGGAGGAAAAGGATTCTTTTTCCTTTTCCCCCCTCCGAAGTTTGAAGCTATGACACTTAAGTCCTCGAAATTCCAAAATTCCAAAATGGTCCTTGAGCTTAACGGAAAGTTAATAAAAGTAATTTTGTTAACCATATTTGATGACCATCCATCCGAGGGCAAAGAAGAAATAATATCCCCAGCAGGTCAGCCGCGAAATAAGTAAAAAGAAAAAAAATTGCAAGCGACAAAAGAAAGAAAAGAAAGAAAAAGAAAAAAAAAAAAAAAAAAAGAAAAAAAAAAAAAAGGAAAAAAAAAAGGAAAAAAAGAGAAAAAAAAGAAGGAAAAAAAAAGAAAAGAAGAAGTCCCTCGGCTCGAAGTGGAAAAAGTGCCGTAAATGTCAAAATCGAATCTAATCGCCGGCAAGTACCACCTAGGCACAAAAAGGTAAGAAAGGTAAAGTATTCTTACCCTAACTTTAAAATAAATTCTTTTTTTAAAGAGAGTTTTGTTTTTGTTAAAAGAAAAAATAAAAGTCTTTTTCAAAAAAAAAAAGAAAAAAATTTTTGTTTTTCAAAAATAAATGTCTTGTTCAAAAAAAAAAAAAGAAGAGTTTTGTTTTTTCAAAATAGAAAAATAATAATAAAGGAAAACTCTTTTTCAAAAGGAGTTTTTGTTTTCAAAAAAAAAAAGAAGTTTGTTTTTTTTCAAACTAAATGATAATAAAAGAAAACTCTTTTTCAAAAGGAGTTTTTGTTTTCAAAAAAAAGAGGAAAAGTTTTGTTTTTTCAAAATAAGAATAAAAGAAAACTCTTCTTCAAAACAGTTCCTGTTTTTCAAAAAAAAAAAAAGAGGAATATTTGAAAACACAAAAAAAGAGGAATATTTCAAAAAACGAAAAAAAGAGGAATATTAAAAAACAAAAAAAAAGAGGAATATTTCAAAAACACAAAAAAAGAGGAATATTGTAAAAAAAACAGAGAGTGAGAAGAAAGGAAAGGAAAAAGAATGATTTTTACCTTATACAGTTTTCGAAAAACTTGAAGAATGTTTTTCTTTGTTGTGCTCGGTGACAGAATGTGATCGGTCGAGTGCAGTTTTCAGAAAATTTGAAAATTTTCTCATTTGTGTTCGGAAACAAGGTATTGACCAGCCAGACACAGATTTTTGAAAATGACTCTTAACATATTTCGATAACAAGGTATTAACAAGTTGAAATATGGTTTCCGAAAAACATTCAAATCTCCATACCGTATTTGACGGTCGTTTTCGACTGTTTGAATACGGCTTTTCGAAAGACATGATAATCTTTTTCCTGTTGTGTTCTTAGTCGGGTTTTGACGCAAAGGACATAACATCCTCGTTGTTTGTAGTTTAGGTTTTTGGCCTGAAATACGTTTGGTCTGATTTCCTTTATTAAGAGATACGTAGGCAGCCTACACTAGTAGGTCCGACCATCAGAGCATTTCATTTTCATATCTTCTTAAAAAAAACTGCGATAACCTGTTATAACCGACTAAATATGTCTAGGTTATGGAGTTTGGTTAGCATGATAAACTGTTGCATTATAACTGTTACCTATTGCATTTCTCTCCCATTTTAATTGAACGAAATTGGAGAGTCTATTGTTTATCAGCGATGTTCGTCTACTCAGTAAGCCTCAGGTTACCTGTAGACTCCATCGTTGAGGGGCTTTGTAGACACCCCAATTTCGTACCCCTAATATATGACTCTGACATATGATATCAAGAACTGTTCAAAATTAACAAATGTCAAGTTACATGAGTCAAAAATACGAAAGACAAAGCAGGATGCGCAAAACAGTAACATGCGAAGGGTGAAAGTGCCAAAAATGGAACTTGAATAGGGACATGGCGCGGCCAAAAGGCTGCATTGGCGCCGCACCATGCCATGGAGATGTCCGCGCCAACTGTGCTACAGTTCCTCTCTCCGTTAACGCATTGTACAAAACTGTGAAGAAGGCCGAGTACTGCAGATTAGTTCGGTAGCGTGTAGACACCCCAAATTCGTACCCCTATTTTATATTGTCTAATAAATATTGCAAAATAGACTACTAATTATCTTTTGTATGTTTCAGGAATAAAGGTACGAAAAGACAAAAAACAAAAGAAATCAAAAAGAAAAGAAACAAAAAAAAGAAATCAAAAAGAAAAAGAAAACAAAGAAACGAAAAAGAAAGTGAAAAACAAAAGAAAACAAAAACAAAACAAAACAAAAGAAAAACAAAAAGAAAACAAAAGGGAGCAGCCGGTTTTCCCCTTATTTCCTTACCCACTAAGTTAATCCCCACATATAAATACTCCCTCAATACCCAGCAGCCCCCATTCTCTTACTCCCTCATTTCTCTCACAAACACACACAATTACTCTCACAAATCCCTCACTCACAAACTCTCCCTCACCCAACAGCGGCCCACTCACAAACAAAAACTCAATCTCCCAAACTCTCCCTCACATATATACTCCCTACCGGTCCCACTCCCTCTATCTCCCCCCACTCCCGCACATATACTCCTCATCGATCCACTCACACACACATATACTCTCTCTCTACCCGCACACACACATCACGCACTCACACACACAAATACATAAAAACACACACACATACACAAATACATAAACACACACACACAAATACACAAACACACATACCCTGCCGTTACGCTGCCCGATTTCAGACAACAAAATCAACAAATACAAGCAGTTACGCTGCCCAAATTCACACAACACACAACACGCAACACACAACACAACAACAACAACAACAAAAAAAGACTCTCTCTCTCGAGAAGGACAGAGCGAGAACACCGCCGCTCTAAAAGGTAACAGCCTTTAAGGGCGTTTTTATTTATTTATTTACTTTCCAGTTCATTTATTTTTAAAAGTTGTATTTTTAAATCCGGCGCAATGTAGCCAATATAAGCCGTTGTGCTGCCCGGATTAGATTAGGAAAAATTATGTAAAAGAGCCATTATAATGGCCAAATATTCTTAAATGTGTTTGTAATTATCGGAAGGAGGCTGAGTCAGTAAATAATGTAGCCACGAATGTATCTGTTTAATTTTCCCTTGTCAAAATAAGACCTTATTTATTTGCTAGATTAATATAACAATGAGCATACTTCAGCCAAAAACGCTTTGAGACCGAAAGGGCGAGTTGGGTGCCTAGCACCTTCCCAACTCGTAACTTAGCCCCCGAACCCGTTTTCTAAAATCTACGGTTTTCTTTTACGGTTTTCCTTTATTTTTGCCTTAAAATAAAGGTGGCGACTCTAAAACTTTCAGATCCATGGGCCTCGTAATATATAGCTCCCATAGCGATCGATTGGGCCATAAGGCCATTTTAATAAATTCATAAGTGGGGGCGCAATATCTTTTCTTGCACTTCTCTATTTTCCCACGGATAAAAGGGAGAATGAGAATGGAAAGGTAATGCATTCCCATATCACATTATCCACGAAATAAGGGATAACGACATGAGGAAACCTTTAGTTCCCATTTTGGATACAAAATCCACTCGAGAACAGCAGGCACATTCCAACGTGCTAATATAGGCGGACACTCCTCTCGCACTTTGGATTTCGTCTTCCCTAAACAAGGGAGGGTGGAGCGAGGCGGTGGTGTCCGCATCCGCACGCGTACTGCACACCTAAACAAGGGCGGGCGGAGCACATCCGGGAACCTCACGGTGGCGACTCTGGGGAGTTGTTTTATTTTAATAAAATGGAGGGCTAGACTCATAAAATAAAACCTTTTTGGCTTTTCTTTGTTTCGGCCGGTATGCTCGTTATATTAATTCACGCATTTCAATAAAGTGTTCCCATTACGGTAGTGGCTATATTTGTGGATATGATCCTCCATCGGCGGCGATCACGTTCAGATATTCTGACATGTTCGAGAATATAAAAAAAATCAAAAAAAAATAAGTATATAAAAAAATTCGAAAAAAATCAAAATTCGAAAAATAGAATATATATATATTATATATTTTACAAAATAAATTCGAACAGCACAACAAAAATTTGGGGCTTTACTTCGGCTCTATTTTCTTTCATTTATTTCTTTCGGTTCATTTTCTTTTTCACTTTATTTACGTAAATACGTATATTTGTACATATTTACATTCATTCTGTCATTTTATTTTGGGGACATAGGACCAAAATTTGTAATTAATAGGGATAGATAGTTTCCCCACTTTTCTTTCTATTTCTTAATGTGATGTGCTTGCTTGCTTGCGCTCAAACTAAAAAGCGAGAAAATCCACACAAAGCAAGAAGACATGTCATACTTGTTTTATTTTTTACGTTCATATATCGTAAATAAATAAAGATTTTCTTGCTTTCTAGATACCACACACACGCACATGCATATAGCTATATTCCGAACTGTTACCCTACACCATGGCGAGCCTACCCCCTGCATGAGCCAACGTTAGAATGCATATAGATTCTCAGGACACTTCATTGACCGACCGGTTTTTGCATTTTTGAATCGTGAATTAGCCCCTGTCAAAAAATATATATATATATACAAAAGAAAAAAAAGAGAATATACAAAAAAAAATGCGCAAGTTTAGAAAAAAAAATGAATGATAAAATAATGCTGGCAACAAAAAAATAATAATAACAAAAATAAAGGGGCCGATTTATTATTCTTGATGCTCGACCTAGACCATTTCAAATGGTGGATCTGGAAGAGTATAGGCCCTTCTTTGGGACGATCCGGCCCTAGGGAGTCGAAAGGTAGGTGGAATACGTTGGTCCTATACTGCGGAGAAAGAATCCTTGTTCGCCCAGAAAGTCCGAGGCATCAAAATAAAGCGGTGTGCTTATCAGGTCAAGCGTAGGGAACAAACAATTAAAATAAAATACACTAATAAAGGCACGGTGTACTCCAAACCCAAAAAGCCTTCAACCAGCCTCCTGATACCTCCATAACCCATTTTCCTCAGAAACCTGGCCCGAACTTGGAAAGGCAGAGATAATCGGCCGGTTAATACGGGAATAAGTCAATCGGAAATCAGAAGGTATGTGGTCAATATAGATCAGACAATGACATAATCAGTAAAAAAAAAAGATCCGAGCATTATGGCAGCAGAAAGTGAGCAATCCCCCAAGAAGCATCAACCTTCCATGTTCCTCCAAATCCAATTTCTCAGCCAAACATCAACTCACCAAATACCTACTATTACTAAAATTTTAACCCTTTTTTCATCATTATTCCACACCTCCTATCCTACCAAATCTTTATCCAACCCAATATCCATATCCTACCAAAAATCCATATCCTACCCAGAATTCATATCCAGCCCAAAATCCATATCCTACCCAAGTTACACCTACCCAATATCCATATCCTACCCAAGTTACACCTACCCAATATCCATATCCGACCCCATATCCATATCGACCCCAAAACCCTTACCGAGACACCACGACGGAAATTAACCCGGCCTTCCCTAATCCTCCAGCATATACCAAACCCAACTCTCCCGCCCGCAGCCAAAATGGAGGCGACATCGAAAAATTGAAAATCATGATGCTTAGAATTCTAAACCAAGAAGTTTCTAATGAAAATTTGGGGAACAACTTCAGGTATGATGGATAAAGGCACTCTGAAAAAAACTCCTGGCGAGTTTGAGTCCATTTCTAATAAGTCTGCAGAACTGTATATTAAGACCAGCCCACTTTTGGCCCGGATCGATGGACTACTCGGATATATTACCCCTATTCCTTTCTACAGCCTTACGGTTTGGTCATCTACCAATCCGCTCCCTAAAATTGAGTACCCCTATTCCTTTCCCTAGCCTTACGGTTTGGTCATCTACCAATCCGCTCCATAAAATTGAGGATCTCAAACCCGGGTCCTCAATAATGTAATAAACCCCCCCATGCGATTGTGCTTTTAATAATAATCTAACGTCTTTGCTTATTTCTTAGTTGCACCTACATTAAAAGACGCATTAAATAATTATAATAATGAGTCATTTAATAGGACCCAAAAGAAAAAAAAATCTTGAGCTTGTAAAGTCAGTAGAGCCGGAGACATCATCAACAAAGACAAGCGACCGATCCACCATCAATCTGGGGCTGGACAAGGAAATCAAAAGAAGTCGAATCGACAACTACGCAAGGATAACACTCATGGATCTCATCGAAGAGTTCGTGGAACATGCTTACCTCGGTCCTATAAAGAGGTGTCAAGAGTAGACCCGACCATAGCCAAACCACGGGACCCTCATATGTTCGGATGCTCGACCAATCGGACAAAAGCTCCACCGCATCAAGTCGAATGGTCACTACAAGTTGAAAAAAAGAAAGCATATAAAACGACCACACGTCAACTTCATTCGGGTAAAAAAAATAAAAATAAAAAATAATAATAATAATACAAGAAAAAAAAATAGAAGAGGAGAGGTAGTAAAAATAAAAATAAAAAAAGTAAAAAAAATATATATATATACCCGATCGGCCGTCGATATAGTGATCATTCCCCAGAGCCAACCGGCCCAATTCCTTAACAACAAAGACATCTTGGGCTATAGTCAAATCAAAAGCGAGGAGACCAAGAAAAGACCTCACCCTTTGCCTTGGGGTACTTTAATGCTATCATGTCATGCCGTCTGGGCTAAAAAAAATCTTTGGGGCTACTTATCAAAGGCTGCTACCCCTCTCTTCCACGAATAAAGTCTTAGTATATTGCCAAAGAGATCTGTCGAGGAGATGTCGTACTCCCCCACAAGCCAAGAAAGAAGACCTTGTTCAGCCCAATTTCAAGCGAGTTCAAAAGGTACCTGCTCGATCCATTCTATCCAACAAGTGCTTCCCTCCAAAATTTCGGCCGCTAGGTTGAAAACCGAAAGAGCGGCCTAGGCAAAAGTTAGGGCATTCAAAAAAAAATAAAAATAAAAAAATGATGAAAAAATGAAAAGAAGAAATAAGGGCTCGCTAGGTCAAAAAAACCCGAAAAGGCGGCTTAGGCAAAAATAGAGCACAAAAAAAAAAAAAAAAAAAAAAAAGAGAAAGAATAAATTCCCTAGCAAAAGTGGCAAAAATGCCAAGATCGGTCGAATCCGGCTACCACCCGACAACAATCGTAAGTCGGTGCACGTATTCTACCCCGATTCTTTAGAATACTCTTTTAGGAAAATTTAAAAAAAAAAAGAAGTTTGCTTTTGTTCTCAAATAAAAGAAAACTTTTTCGGATTGAGTTTTGATTTCAAAAAAAACAACAACAAAAAACAACAACAAAAACAAAAAATGAAAAAATGAAAAAACAAAAAAATCGGAGAGGGAGAAATGCATGTACAAGAGAGAAAAATTTTCGTGTACGCAACAAGAACAAATCTTGGCGGGTAGAAGAAGAAATTTTCGGCTAAAGCTAGAAAAATTAGCAAAAAGAAAACATCAAAGAAAGAAAAGATGATATCACCGATACCAAACGATGCTACAACAAGGAAAAAGGAAGCTTCGACCAAGGTTAGAAGGAGTGGTAAAGAAAAATGCAAAAGCAAAGATCAAGAAATATTTTCCGCCTAAAGTCGAAAAACAAAGCATTGGACAAAAGATTTTCACGATGGTCGGAACTATGACAAAAAGAAAAATCCCCAAAGAAAATGCAACAACAAATGTACCGTAGAAAGCGTTAGTTAAACAGCTTGACAACAAAGCAACATCGCTGCAAAGATCAATTGGCCGCATGGACACGACAAACGGTAAAGGAAAGGAAGGTATTTTCCTTTTTAACAAAGCGCATTTGTTTGATGTTTGGAAACTTTCCTTTAAAGGGGTACACATTTCGTTCCTGATTGATAGGGGAAAGGTTTTGTTCTCCGTTGAAGGCTAAGTTCCCGAGGAGGCAATACAGCCCATGCATTTTGGCTATGTGGAAACTTTCCTTAAGGTACATGCCCTGATTTATAGGGAAAGGTCTTGTTCTCCAATAGAGGCTGAGTTCCTAGGAAACAATTCACACCGCATAGCCACAAGGCGAACTACGATTGGTCTGATTCCTTGACTAAGGATACGTGGCGCTCTATCACAAGAGACGCGCGACCATCACAAAGACATATTTACCCTTGTCGCATTTATTTGATAAAGCTTTGCCACACTTGCTCATTTAATATTGTCGCACTTGCACCACAACACTTACACCGCCACATTTAGTCCCACTGCCAGGACGAACCACGTCCGGTCCGATTTCCTTTGTTAAGGAACAGAGGTACTTATTTCTGTAGGGTCCTAATTCATTGCAACATAAAAATATTTCTTTTATCTCGAATTTGGGAGTCTATTTTTTCAACGATGCTGCTTTCCAGCTTCGGTTACCCGTGAACTCCATCGCTGAGGCTCAGAACACCCCAAATTGCACTCTCTATTTTATATTGTCTAATAATACAAAATAGACTACTAATTATCTTTTGTATGTTTCAGAATAAAGGTACGAAAAGACAAAAAACAAAAGAAATCAAAAAGAAAAGAAACAAAAAAAGAAATCAAAAGAAAAAGAAAACAAAGAAACGAAAAAGAAAGTGAAAAACAAAAAAAAACAAAAAAACAAACAAAAGAAAACAAAAAAGAAACAAAAGGGAGCACCGGTTTTCCCCTTATTTCCTTACCCACTAAGTTAATCCCCACATATAAACTCCCTCAATACCCAAGCAGCCCCCCATTCTCTTACTCCCTCATTTCTCTCACAAACACACACAATTACTCTCACAAATCACACAAACTCTCCTCACCCAACAAATGCCCACTCACAAACAAAAACTCAATCTCCCAAACTCTCCTCACATATATACTCCCTACCACCGGCCCCACTCCCTATCATCTCCCCACTCACCCGCATATATACTTCTCCTCGCCGATCCACTCACACACACATATATACTCTCTCTCTACCTCACGACACACACATCACGCACTCACACACACACAATACATAAAAACATACACACATACACAAATACATAACACACACACACAAATACACAAACACACATACCCCGCCGTTACGCCGCCCGATTTCGCAACAAAAATCAACAAATACAAGCAACGCTAAATTCACACAACACACAACAACACGCAACACACAACACAACAACAACAACAACAAAAAAGACTCTCTCTCGAGAAGGACGTAGCGAGAAACACCGTCTTTAAAAGGTAACACCTTGGTACAAGTATTTATTTATTTACTTTCCAGTTCATTTATTTTTAAAAGCAATCCGCGAATGTAGCCAAATATAAGCCGTTGTCGCCGGATTAGATTAGGAAAATTATGTAAAAGAATTATAATGGCCAAATATTCTTAAATGTGTTTGTAATTATTGGAAGGAGAAGGCTGCGAGTCCAGAATAATGTAGCCACGAATGTATCTGCTTAATTTTCCCTTGTCAAAATAAGACCTTATTTATTTGCTAGATTAATATAACAATGAGCATACTTCAAAAAAACGCTTGAGATCAGCATGAAGCCGGGTGCCTAGCACCTTCCCAACTCGTAACTTAGCCCCCCCGAACCCGTTTCTTAAAATCTCTGTCGGTTTTCCTTATTTTTGCCTTAAAAAGGTATCAGATCCAAATTTATAGCTCCTTATAGCGACCGATTCAAACATAAGGCCATTTTAATAAATTCAAGTGGGGCCGCGCAATATCTTTTCTTGCACTTCTCATTTTCCCATTGCATAAAAGGGGAGAATGAGAATGGAAAGGTAATGCATTCCCATATCCTCGTTATCCACCTAAATAAGGGATCGACATGAGGAAACCTTTAGTTCCCATTTTGATACAAAATCCAAAAGTAACCGAGGTAATATTCCAGTGCTAATATAAAGACTCTCTCTCGCACTTTGGATTTCGCTCTCTTCCCTAAACAAGGGAGGGTGGAACGAGCGTTGGTGTCCCGCATCCGCACGCACGCCGACCCCTAAACAAGGCGCGCTGCGGGAGCACATCCTGGAACCTCAACACAATAGGAATTTTTAACTCCCGATGAGTCCCTCCTTCCAAATTATAATAGAGTTAGCTGGCTCCCCTTCAGACACACAAAAATCGACGCAAAGAAACCTTAAAAAACTCTGCAAGGTCGTCCTAATGTCAGTTTTAGTGAGAGAGTGAGATAGAGTGGTGTAGCCGATCGATGTATTTTATAATGCCGATTTTATATACTTCGTGACTTGAAAGCTATTTCACGAGTCTTTTGAGTACTAATATATGTTTTTGGTGAGTTTTGTAAGTTTCTGGATTGTTCGTGAAAATACGAAACCTGTGGTTTTAAGTGCAAATTACAAAGAAAGAAAAATTGAAGAAAATGAAAGTCACATTCTCGACACTTTGCGGGCAAGGTGCCTCACCTTCGCGACCGCAAGGTAGGCGTGATAGCCCAGCCGCATAAATAAAACTGAGACCGGGCGAGCAGGTATTCAAAGACTTGCTGCACCGCAAGGTAGCGAATGCTCAAATTTTGGGTTTCACGATTCGATCCAATCACAACTCCCAAGTATATATAGAAGTCGACGAGCCTAAGCATAAGGAGGATATGAAGCTCTCTTTACATAGATTTTAGGTAGTTTTAGATTGTATAACATAATTAGGTTTTGTAATTTCAAGTATTGAAGATCAAATCATGTCTTCCATCATCTCCATGTGTTTGTTTCTGATGAACTAAATCATCCCTAATCTGAGGTGGGGGGTAACTTGTATCGAATTTATGTTTTGATTCCATATATATGTCTATTCAATGCTTGTTGATTGTGTTGTTTATCAACCCCTATTATTTTGCTTTGAACAAATGAATGTAATCGCAAATAATAAAGGCTTAGAGGTGCGGATAAGCTGCATGACCAAGTGCATATGTCGTATAATCGCTCACCAACACAATAAATTGGACCTATCAAGCACGAGAGTGATAAGTTAGGACCGAGGTTCTTACATGATCTAGGTGACGATAGATCATAAATCTAGGTGACAACTAGATTACGGTTCTCGTGCTTAGGATATGGAATGGGTGAATTTTATGGGATGGAGGTGAACCAATTGTTCAACGGACCATATCTATTTTAGTGAACGAACCCAAGACATTGAATGACATTATTATGAATTGAACATAAAGGAGATATAAGTGAAACCCGTAATCCTAGATTTCCACTCACCATAAGATCTTCATATGCGTTATTACCGCTAATTAGTTAAACATCTATAACTAGTCCGAGTAGAATTAAACATAAAACCCCCTTAGGTTAATAATTTGCTATCTATAACCGACTGTTCGTGATCACTTGTCTCTGGGTTCGACCCTTGCTTCCGAGTCTATTCTATAATAGTCTTGTACACTTGCAAGGAAATAGATAAATAAAACATCGATCAAGTTTTTGCCGTTGCCGGGGACAAGCTAGTTCACGTAGTTAGTTTGTAGGTAGCGTAGTTTTTAATTTAATTTAGTTTTTAGTTTAATTTTCAGTTTTATAAAATAAAAAAAATACAAAAAAGATTTTATTTTATTTTGCCTTAATAGTTAGTTGTTTTTAAATTGCTTTAATTTTTTTTATGCAAGGTCGTAGATCTTTAAATCCTCGAATTGGTAGACTTAGATCAAGAGATAAATATTGTTAAAAGATACCAAAGATATTTTGAAAATCTAGCTTGAGCCCGATCAAGACCACCTTAATCAAGAGGATCCTCTGGTTGATCCTACAATGGAAGATAATAACAATAATCGTAATCACAAAAACCTAGTTGACCCACTAATAGGAATCAAAGACAAGAAGAGCCGCAAGAAGAAATATGGAAGTAGTAGAATCAAAGAACTATTAATGATTTAGTAGACCTTCATTAAATGTGGTACATCATGTTCTAGTCTTGCCGGATGTGTTAGGAATTTCTGACTAAAAGGACATTATTTTAATGCCATACCATCTTTTCATGGGATGCCCCAATGAAGATCCCGCGCTTAAGAGAATATGAATACATGATGAGTTTTTCCTTTAGGAGGGTTAATCAAGATCAAATTAAAATGAAATACTTTCCCAAGGCATTAAAAAGAATTGGCAAAGAGATGGTTTATGAACCTAACACCAAAGCAGTGTTTTTACTTGGGCACAATTATATGATTTGTTTATGAAAATTTTACAAACATGCATTCTTTACAGTATAGAAAACAAATCAATTTCAAAAAACTGTGTGAAACATTCCATGAGTCATGGGATAGATTTAAAAATCGCTTATTATGTGTCCTCATCATAATTTGGCTCAACATGTGTTAGTGCTTCAATTCTATCATGGTCTTTCGCCGGGTTTACAAACTATGGTTGATAGTGCAGTGGTGGTTCCATTAATAGAATGACACCGTAAGCACTAGAAGAATTATTTGAGATGCTAAGTATTAATTCCCAATAGAAAAGTGCTAGAGGTAAAAATAGGAGCCTATATCAATTGCAAGATAATTCAAATACACAAGCTCAATTTGAAAATTGGCAAATTCAAGCATGTGCTCTATGTGGATTATATTCTCATGCTACTAATTTTTGCCCGTCAAGTGCTATGTATTCGAACAAAGCTAATGCTATGAATATGTACCCTCAAAGGCCAAGGAATGATCCATATTCCAATACATATAATCCCAGTTGGAGGAATCATCCTAACTTTTCTGGGAGGAAATAAGCCTTGCAACCTCAACAATTCCAACCTCAACCACCACAACCTCCACAAATGCCAAATCAAAATCATTGAGAATTGAAGAAGTTCCAAGCAAGAAGTAGCTAGTAAAGGTCAAGCCTTTGATGAAGTACATGCTTGAAGAAATTGAAAATCTGAAGAAACATATCGAAAATTCATAAGCAAAAAAAGAGAAGAAGGGAAGTTCCTAGTCAAACCGAGCAAGCTAAGTCAATCACCGCCCCTGCAAGTGGTAAGGTGATAGGTGAAGAGGTAAGTGATTACGATCCTCCTTCTAATATGCATGCTTCAAGAGAAAATTCGAAAAAGTAATAGAAAAAGAAATTGAGAAAGATAGTGTAGTGATAAAGTGATTGATGATTTAAGTAATCAAGAGGTAGAAAAAAGAAGTAGAAGTAGAGTTAGAAGTTCCAAATAAGGAACAAGAAAAAGAAAAAGAAATTCAAAATAAAGACAATAGCTGAAGTAGATAAAGAATTAGATCAAGAAGAAGAGGAACCTTATGTGGCTCCACCACCTTATGTTCCTCCAATTCCGTTCCAAGAAGACTTATGAAAAACCGAATGGACAAACAATTCACGGAAATTTATAATATGTTA
>JABEVN020003786.1:0-16915 GCA_013146195.2 Codonopsis lanceolata | reverse complement strand
TTCGGGGATAACGGGATATGGGAATGCATTACCTTTCCATTCTCATTCTCCTTTTTATCTTTCGGGAAAATAGAAGTGCAAGAAAAAGATATTGCGCCCCCATGGATTTATTAAAATAGCCTTATGGCCCAATCGGATAAGCTATGGGAGCTATGGGTTTCCCAGCGTCAAGTTATCCATTGTTTAGGGATACCGGTATGTGGGAATACATCACCCTCCATTCCAGTATCTCCACTTTTTGGGGAGGCGAGGAAAGTGCAAAGAGGGAATGTTGCGAGGCCCACTTTGGATGAAAGTTTTAGAGTCGCCACCTTTATTTTAAGGCAAAAATAAAGAGGAAAACCGGAAAAACCGAGAGAGATTTAGAAAAGCGGGTTCGGGAGGCTAAGTTCACAGTTGGGGAAGGTGCTAGGCACCCAGCTCGCCCTTCGATCTCAAAACGATTTTGGGCTGAAGTATGCTCATTGTTATATTTATCTAGCAAATAAATAAGGTCTTATTTTGACAAGGGAAATTTAAGCAGATACATTATTGGCTACATTATTTACGGACTATGACCGTCTCCTTCCAATAATTACAAACATATTAAAGAATATTTGGCCATTATAACGACTCTTTTACATAATATTTCCTAGTCTAATCCGGGCGGCGCTACGGCTTATATTGACTACATTGCGCGGATTTAAATAACAATTTTTGAAAAATAAATAAAAGGGAAAAAATACAAATAAAATAAAATCGCTCTTAAAGGTATTACCTTTTAGAGCGGCGGTGATCTTCGCTCTGTCCTTCGGGGAGAGGGAGTCTTTGTTTGAATTGAGCTGGGCGGGATATTTGCTTGATTTTTGAAGTTTGGGCTTATCAACTCGGGCGAGTGCTGACTTTATTTGGGTAGGTTTTGGCCTTTCTAGTTGGGCGGAACCTAGACTTAGTTTTTTGACTTTTTAGCTCGTTACTCGAGGCGGAGTAGCGGCTTAACGACTTTGGGATTTTTGAATTTGAGGATTTGAGGTGGACACCTAACAACTAGGCTAGAGATCACTTATAACCTATGGGTTTTTGATTTGGCGAGTTTGGGCGGGGTTTGGAGACAATAGGGGCTTCCACTCACCTATCTCGCACCTCTCGTACTATTGTTATCGGAAAGGAATGCTGACGGAGCTTATTGCGATTTTCTATCGCGTAAATGAGCAAGCTGGAATGAGAGCCGGGGGGTCTCTATTTATAGTTGAGGTGGAGAGGGCGGCTGGAATTTCTTGATTTCTTTCCGTGCATCGGCGGCTTGTACTCTGCGCTTGAAAAGTTGTACCTATTTGATCTGAGAGAGACGCACGGGAAATCCCATGGTGCGGCCAAGGGATCCATTGGTGCGGCACCATGGGCTTCATTGGCGGCACCAAGCTGCTTTTGAAGTTTGAAAATTTGTCACTTTACCCCCTGGGTTCCTTTGTTCGCGCATTACTGCTTTTCCTTTCGCATTTTGACTCCATGCAACTTGACATTTGTTAAGTTTTAACAGTTCTTGATATTTTATGTCAGTCACATACCAGGGGTACGAAATTGGGGTGTCTACACAAATAGAGAGCAAAGGCTCACCATGACTAAAGGGTCCGAGGCAGAGCCTTCTCTATTGGGGACTTGGTACTCAGAAAAATTGAGGTAACAGGTCACCGAGCAGAGTGGGGAAAGCTGTCTCCTAATTGGGAAGGTCCTTTCCGAGTCACTGGTATAATAAGAGAGGGCACTTACACACTTCAAACTCCAGAGGGGAAAGACTGAAGCATCCACGGAATCACGAGACCACCTCAAAGATATTATCCACTAAGTCAAGGAACAAGCGGGCAAGACCTCGATCTGTTGAGGTCAGCGATTATTTATCAATAAAAGGCAAGTTTTTGTCATATCTCTTCATTCAGAGTGTTCAATTATACAGTCAATTATCATCTATTATTTTTTCGGATTTGTTTGGCAAAATCTGCTCGCCTGTCGAACAGATTGGGCCATGCCCGGTCAACAATCCTCAAACCCCTTAGTAGCAGTGAGTTTAACCTCTCTGTGGGTGAGATGCGGCCATGCCCAGGTTCACATACTAGGATGCTCGCCCAGGGTGATAGAGGCCATGCCTACAAGATATCGGCTAACTACCTCGGATTCCTATAGTGACCGAGCAACATTGTTGGCCGTATATCTCCACACTCGGAAGATATATTGGCAACCGCTTCGAAATACCCACGTCGAACAAAGGCCATGCCCAGTTGTTGGTCGCTATTAATCGGGCCTTGCCATAGCGTCTTAAAAGCTTCATGCCCAAGGCGATAGGGCCCGACCCACTCAAAGCCTTGGCGGAGAACAAACAATCGTACACGGTGTCTGTTCGGGTAACCTCTCTACTTAGATAATAAGCACGCTCTACTAGCCTTGTTATTCTTATGTAATTAAGCACGAGTTCTTATGCTCGATTAATTCTGTTTATTTATGCTCGATATGTTTTCTGGAGGGCACTAGTACTTGTATTAACGTATGACAGGTGAAATATGCAAGCAAGAAAACAGTTATTGAGCAAAATCAAAGCAGCTAAATTGAAACATAATGGAGGAATACGAGTACAAAGTCAAAAGTAAAAAGGATTTCATTCACAGTAACAAAATGTTTGGTTACAAGGAAGAATAAAAACAGTGGCGTGTGGGCCAAATGAAATTCTAAGCTTGTTCAGGAGGAGGGGGAAGCTTTATGGCACCGACTCGATATTGCAGCTCGTATTGGAGGTTCAACTCTCTACGAGCAGCCTCTTCCTTAGCTGCCTTGGCTTAAGACTCCGCTTCAATCTGCTCAGTCTGTTTTAAAGTTTCATCTTCAAACTCTAATTCTTCAATCAATGAGCAGACATTCACTTCGTCTACGGGTGGTGGAACCCAGGGTGCCCGCCCGGCATCAGCGTCGCCTTTCGCCAGGACAGCCAGTTCTTCCTTGGTGTAGGGAACCAGCGCGTGGAAGGGACGAGCAACTTCAGCATAGGGATCGAGCACAGCCCATTCCGCCATCGTCTTCATCCCTACTCCGCTATGGCCAGCGAGCATTCTTAATATATGATTGGTTCCATGGGCGAAATATGGAAGAATGGCCGCGTCCACAGCATTCTCGAAGGCCTTGGATTTCTTGTAGCTCTCCACCGCAGACTCTTCGGCCTTCTTCAGCTTCTGGAGCAGCTCCTCGATGCGTTTCCCGTCCTTAACAGCCTGTATCTTGAGAGAATCCTTCTCCACTCGCAAGAGATCCCTCTGCTTAGTGACCGCGGTCAGAGCGGTCTTCCCCTTCTCCAGATCGGCCTGGTTTTTCTTTACCTGACTGACCAACTCTGTTTTTTCGGTGGTCAGAGCACCGTTCTGGGCGACCAGCTTTAGATTGCGTTCAAGCATCCCAGCCTCTTTCTTCTTGGCCGCCTCAGTTTTAGCCTCCAGTTTGTCGGCCAGGCGAGCCACCTGTTCGCATTTCTCTTTCACCAGGCCCTCGCCAGCCCGGTTGTCAGCCTCCGCCTTTTTGCGAGCTTCCTTTTCTTCATTGTACCGATCATAGGGATTGGTACAAGTGGAAGCGATCTACGAGCAAAAGACAAATAATCAGAGCGGGAGACGAAGAGGGAAGAGAAAAGCAAATCATTGGCAAATACCTTACCTCGCTCAGGCAGAGCCCTACATTCCCGACCAGGACATGGCTGGCAGTATCTCGGTCCAAGGCTAGGTCGTCATGCATGGCCCTCTCGATTATGCCCTTACCCACCAAACCTCCTGGGCTTCTGCAGGCGTGCAGATCAATACCCCCCAGCAAAGGGGCATCCCCGGATATTTCTTTAACCAACGCCCGGGCAGCACTGGTAGTAGCAGGCATCACAAAGCCAGGCCGCCTCCAAGAAGCTTCCCCGCTCTGAATGGGGCCGCCTTCTTGGCCGGACTTGTGGCCTTGCCCAAGTCCGGGGTTTTCTTCGCTGGTGGGCAGAACGGCACCTTGGGCAAATCCACGGGCTTGTTGACCTTCAAATCGGCTGCTCGCTGGTCAGCCTCTTTCTTCTGTTGCCTCAACACTGCCAAGTTCTTCATTCCTGAGACGAGGCAAAATAAAACGAGATTAGAGGGAGCGCGAGTAAGAGATGAATAAAACAGAGGAAATAATTATGACTAGCAGGCAACCATCCCGATCTTCATAAACAGGCCGGCAGTCGGCACTCGGGCCTAGCCGTTGACACTCAACGCATTCGCGCTTGAACATTCGGCCGTGGCACCCCAATATGGGTGGGGGTTCTCGGGCACGTGGATCAGGAGGGGCTCCACCTCAGGGACCTCTGCTCGCATCACTTCGGCCAAACACAAATAACGCGGATTACGGACCAGTTCCTTCCAGTCAAGAAGAAATTGTTGGCCGACGCGTTTCTCATTCTCCTCTATCTCGCCTACGGCGGCTTTCAACGCAGCTAATCGGGCAGTCTCTCCCGAGCTGAAGTCTTGTTTGGAGGCCTTGGGAATTTTGATTTCGTTGGTTGCCGTGGGCATGAACGGCCAGCTGACCCGGGATTCAATGAACAAGACCCTCCTGTCCCAAGATTCAACCTTCCCTAGGACCTCGGACAGCAGCCTCAAAAAGTTGGAGTTCGCCCTCACTCCGATTCTCCCTCCCGTGCTCTGGGTAAAGATAAACAGTTTTCAGAGCAAATACATGTCCGGCTCGAACCCAAGCAGCCTACTCGCCACCGTGAAAGCTGTGATAGCGCGGACAGTATTCAACATCAAATCAGAAGGGACGGCTTTGGTCTCGTATAAGAAGTCCACCAAGAAGGGCTCTAGCGGGAGACGTAATCCAACGCGGAAAAAATTGGCGAAGAATAAGAGCTCGTTCCCCTGCTCGCGGGAAAGATTGACCCTGGCGGGCACATCCATCTTGCTGGCCTAGTAGTAGGCGGAATCAATGCCAAGAGACGTGAGCCACACAAATCACTTTGTCCTCGTTGTCGTCTGTGAAGCGTAGCAAAGGCCAGAGTCACGTCTGCTGCGTGTTCACGTACGGCCGAGGCTCTTCCTCCTCTTCTTCCTCTTCAACTACTTCGTTAAGTGGGACTTCCACTTGAGAGCCTCCTACCATAGTGAAGTAGCGAGCAAGGGGAACATTGTCCCGGTCATCTGTCTCTTCCTCAGGAGTGGCTTCCACCTGAGAGCGGCCCGTCTTCTTAAAACGCCGGGCAAGTGGCATGTCGTCTACCTCATCGACATCAGAAGCCTCTCTGGCCATTTCTCTTTGCTCAGCCCTCACTTGTCCGGTCGTTGTATCAACGTTGGCTGCCTATTCATCGAGGCCCTGCCTGACAGTAAAGCCCTCGGTCACACTCTCCTCACCGGAATCTTCCTCGCTGGAGGAATCAGTTAGGTCAACTATGGGGTCAGTAACACGCCTTTGGACCGTTGGCCCGGCCACGGATCTGGCTCCCTCATTGCAATCATTGCCAATGGAAGGGGACTTCTCACTACTTAACGAGTCATTCTTCCCGCCGTAACTAAAAGCCTCGCGGTCGTTTTCAGACATGTCAGACATCTACAAAGAGATCGAGGGAAATGGGTATCATTATCCTGCCCGGGTAACTGGCAAGGCAAAAGGGGGAATGAAATCCTAAGTCTAGGTCAACCAAAGGGGCCAGGCCCGCCTAGCGAGCAAAACCATGGGGTCTATTCCTCGATCTCTACCGAAGGGCGGTCCTACTCTCTTAAACCCTAATGGAGGTAGAAGAAGATGAAGGAAGAAGGCCAAAAGCCAACCCAAAACCCAGAAAAGCCAGAAAAGTCGAAAGCATAATGGGGGAAAGGTTAGGAGCTTACTGTTTTTTCTGGAGCGATGTGTCTGCTCAAAGCAATCCCACGAAAACTTGGACCGATGCGAAGACTACAAACCCTGGGAATTGGATGGATGCTGGAAGCGGAGGAGCGACTTCGTCAGAGTTTGGAAGAAAACGCGGCAGCAGCAGCACAAACGCTTCCCATAAATTCTTCTCTCTAAAAGCTTGAGGACAATAAAAGAGAAAAGAGGAAGTAGAGTGTGCCTTTTATAGGCCGGGTTCTGAACGGTTTCGGGGGGAAAGCGCGAGGCCCGAAACGGCGCCTAGGGTTGGCAGCCCATCATCACGAAGCATTAACTGCGGCCCTTCGTGCTTCGTGCCCCGTCAAGTCACCCCTGCTGCTGGCGGCTCATGCTCCTTCTTCGCCCACGCGCCAGGCACACTCTCGGCAACAAGCTTCCTCAACACGCTCTAGCTATCCGCCAGCTAAAGTTCCAGATCTTTCCGCCAGTACACTCGGCCCAATTATTGACTTCTTAAAAATTCACAAGTGTTGGAGCTCGTGCGAACATGCAATATAAACGCTCCCCGCTCCGAGCATCAATGCTCGCCAGACAAGGAGCTAGGGGCCACTGATATGCCCGGCCCAAACCCGGTCATGAGCAAGACACGAGCTATTCTCACGTGCCAAGCACGAGCACAATGCATATGGGGCCCACAGGCCTAGCGAGCAAAGTAATGGAAGCATCAAGCAGCGAGCGGTGTAACTCCCGTCCAAACCTAGCCGGGCATAGGCCTTGCCTGTCCGACCAGGGGCTGCACCCGGACACCACATTCATACCGAGTAAAGGAACCAAACTCATCCCGTCCAAACCTGGTCGAGCGTTGGCCCTGCCTGCCCGACCAGGGGCTGTATCTTGGACCTACAACGAGTTCAGAAACAATGCATATTGAAAACCCGGGCAGAGCCTTGCTCACCCAGGCACACATCAAACAGGAAGCACCGGCGGCTTGCTTTCCAAGACAAGTCAAAGGTTTCCATACTTGAGCAGGATACTTGCCTTATCTGCTCCTACATCTACGCAGTCAACCGCCTATCATGCCTAAAATCAAGGGATTCTCTCCTTGATTGATTTGGTAATTATGGAAACTGAATCCTAGATGGATTCAATCACCTTGAGGGCCTATAAATACCATACTACAATCATTAAAAAGGTACACGCACTTTCTTGAGCCTCGATACTCTGCCGATTTGTTTTCAAGCTTACACACGAGACTTACTCACGCCGAGGTTTCTCGAGGGCCTTGCACTTCCACTCAGGTTTTCTTGTGTTCTTAACAGGCTCAAACAAGGTGATCCGAAGCCTAGATATCCTACCCAATTCAAGGACGGCCCAAGCTTTGATTTTGCCACATCAATAACCTAATTGATGTGTGTACTTTATAGACCTTAGTTGGCAAGATAAACTAACCAGCTTCCAAATAGTAAAATTTCTTTCTTTTTATGTTATTAGTACACTAAAATTGTATGATCGTCGTCCACGCAATAGCCACGGAGCTTGACTAAGTTTTCATGTTGTATATTAGAAATCATTTTGATTTATGTCAAAAACTCGTGCAATCCTTGTCTTAATTAAACTGAAAGAACGTTTGTAGTCGTCCCATACTTTGGCTTTCCTAAACCTACAAATTCTAAATGAGAGACGGTGCTAGATTGTAAAAATGAAGATAACAAACAAGACAACATAATGAGTGGAACCAGTTTATACATTCACTTACCTTATAGACGTGGCCAAATCCACCTTCCCCAATTTTATTGATCGAACTGAAATTATAGTGGCGATTCTTAGCTCCTTGTAGGAATAGAGATTAAATTGCGGATGCTTGCATATTGAAAGCTTTGTTCACGATTCAACTTGATCAATAACTTCTACAAACACATAACCTGGATGAACATTGATTAAATTTCTAATGCAAGAAAAAAAAATCATTGACGGGAAAGAAGAAATATTCAATCTAAGTTGTCTGCATCAAGTTCAAAAAAACATTTACCAATTTTATTTCCAAATAAGATAGCTAAACAAGTCATAACTAAAACATTTTCAACACCAAAGTTACAGAATTACTTCAGGTAAAACTAAATTCAAAGTTGTCTAACTGCTGGATGAAAAACACAGGTTATTGCGGGTACAAATAAAAAAAGAAGCAAGAAATGCAAAGATGAAAGAACAACAACTATAAAGACTATAGGAGGAAAAGAGAAAGTAGATGTGATACGTGAATTGAATCAGTCTGACTTGCGTTACTGGCTTACTGCAATAGGAGATAATGGTGCGGCAATTCTAGAGTCACTAGATGAACTCCAGACACTCTTGAATTAGGTATCTTATCTCTATATTATGACTCAAAAACTTGATTTCTATCTACTGCATCTCCTCTGCTTTCATTCTTCAAATTAGATGTCAATCCAACCATAGGTTCATTGCCACTCAATGTGGAAGCATTTGATATTATAATATCTTTAACAACATTCTCATTAGGGTTAGAGTCAATGACTGTTTCATTATGAAAAAATACGAACCATGGACCCAATTGGTCCTTAGACCAGAAGCACTGAAGCAAATATCAAGAACAAGGCAAGTCCCCCAAATGAAGCTGCAATTGAAAGTTATTTTGGATGGCTTCCATAGTTACATGCTCTTTAGGTGAACAAGGCAAGTCACACTTCAAGTAACCTTCTTAAACCTCCAATCCAGCACATACATTAAAGAAAAAGCATAAAAATGTATTTGCACTTGGTTTATGCTCACATGTTCAAGCACAATAGAATCCTCTTTGGCAAGCATATCAACTCCAAATATAAAATTCTTTTTAACCAAATAGCAAAGATTACATCACATTCAATCAAAATTCTCACTTTTCTAAACCAACTACATTTCTTAACACAACTATCTTCCTAGGTTCATACTTTACTTGATTAAAGTATTCAAGTAAAATATAACTTTTAAATGGAAAACATATCAATTTGAACCATGAAATTACTTTTAATCGGACAACATCAGTTCCAAAATATCATATCATGCTTTACTTGAAAACTGACTAATAGAATTATTCACTTCTTGAAACCAAACGATATGTCATAGTAGTGGTATTTATATATTATAATCAACAATTTGATTTATTACAAAAAAGTAAAGTTTCACAATTCAAAGATCAAACCTGGACAAGGAAGTGAATCTTTAGAAATATCCAATTTCACTCGAGTAAACCTATGTGTATACAACAATTAGGGGATCTGGGAATCATGGCGCACTTTTGGAACTGGAAACTTCAACAATTCGTTAAAAATAGGGCACAGTGATGCAAGCAAGGTTAGGGCACAATTAGGGAAGGAGAGAATTAGGGGCATAGATAGACAGAGTTGCTTTATCCCAACAAGAGAGAGAGAAAGAGAGACGTGAGGGAAAGACTGAAAGAGTGTTCGTATTTTGTGAAAAATAATCTCTAACAGGGTAGAGGAAAAAACCGAGGGAAACTAAAACACTTTTGTGAAATTTTTGGGGGGGAAATATTTTTGTTAAATTTTTAGGATACCGAAGGTTTACCAAAATAACTAACTTGGAGTAGCTTATACAGCGTACGAAGTCATAACATTTAGGACGGGTCCACATTAAATAGTCCCAAAAAATTATTGTTTGGCACGTGTAGTATAAAAGTGGGCCAAATACCAAGCATTTGTCACTGCTAGCTCTACCTTACCAAAAAAGAGTAATTGGGACATTTTTTCGGCCTTGCCAAAAAAGAGGGGTCACAAAAAGTGACTTTTCTTGTAGTGACAGGAAAATAAAACAAATACATCCATGGCTACATTATTTACGGACTTGCAGCCATTTCCTTACAATAATTATAAATATATTTAAAAATATTTGGCCATTATAATAGCACTTTTACATAATATTTTCTAATCTAATCCGGGCAGCACAACGGCTTATATTAACTACATTGGGCCGGATTTTAAATAATAACTTTATAAAAAAAAAGTGCCCTTAAAGGCTATTACCTTTTAGAGCGTGGTGTGCTCGCTCTGTCCTTCAGGGAGAGTAAGTCTTTTGTTGTTGTTGTTGTTGTTGATGTTGTTGATGTGATTCGGGCAGAGTGACTGCTTATTCTGATGGCTTTGGTTGGTTCACTCGGGCAGAATGACGGCTTATTTATGGTGGTTTTGGCTCGCTCACTCGGGCAGAATGACGGCTTATATAGGGTGGTTTTGGCCTTTTAAATCGGGCAGAGCAACTGCTCTTTCCACGATTTTTGGACCGGGGAAGTAGGATGGAAACCTAGCTAGGGGGCTAAGGCTCACTTCTATCGGTGGGTTTTAAATTTGGAGGAGTTTTGGCAGGGTTTTGAAGCTTTGGGTGGATCACTCATTGTCTCTGTTCTTTCAGCGTAACGAGAACACAAAAAGCTTTCGGAGAAAAATTGTTGTCAGAAGGTCGACCCCGAAGCCTCTATTTATAGCCCGGGATGAGGACTCATCGGGGAATAAATTTTCTCTCTCCGTGCTTCACTGCCTTGTACAGTCCGCGGAGAAATCGATACATTACGACAAACTGTAGCAACTCTGTAGGATCTGTGAGTGGACAGTAGCAATTTCCTGGCGCCACCCATATTGGTTCCTGGCGCCACTTCAAGCTTCCTAGTTTCAAATTTGACACTTTAACCCCTGCATTTCACTGTTTTGCGCATCCTGCTTTGTCCTTTTGCATTTTCAACCCTGTAACTTGACATTTGTTAATGTTTTAACAGGTCTTGATATTTTATGTCATGTTACATACCAGGGATACGAAATTGGGGTGTCTATAGAGCCCCTCAACGATGGAGTATACGAGTAACCCGCAGCTTACTGAGTAGACGAACATCGTTGATAAGAAATAGACTCTCCAATTTCGTTCAATCAACACGATGGGAGAGATACAATAGGTAGCAGTTATAATGGAACAGTTTATAACGCAAACCAAACCTCCATATCCTAGACTTTTTTAGTTAGTTATAGCAGGTTATCGTAATTTTTAAGCAGATGTTCAAATTAAGTGCTCTGATGGTCGGACCTACTAATGTAGGCTGCCTACGTATTCCTTAATAAAGGAAATCAGACCAAACGTAGTTCGGCCCAAAAACAAGCAAGCCGAACAACCAATGAGGATGTCATGTCTTTCGGGTCAAAAACCCATTTAAGAACACAACGAGAAAAAGATTTTTATGTTTTTCGAAAAGTCGTATTCAAATGGTCGAGAACGGCCGTTAAATACGGTATGAAGATTTTAAAATTTTTAGGGAACCATATTTCAACTGGTCAAAACCTTGTTATCGAAATATGTTAAGAGACATTTTCAAAAATTGTGCCTGGCTGGTCAATACCTTGTTTCCAAACACAATAAGAAAAATTTTCAAATTCTCCGAAAACTGCACTCGACTGATCAAAATCTGTCACCGAGCACGACAAAGAAAACTTTCTTCAAATCTTTCGAAAACTGTATAAGATCGACAAAAATCTGTCGCCAGATACGGCAAAAGGATTGTTCTTTTCCCCTCCCCTCTTTTTTTTTGTTTTTCCAATATTCCTCTTTTTTTTTGTTTTTTTTTTCAAATATTCCTCTTTTTTTTTTTTGAAATATTCCTCTTTTTTCTTTTTGTTTTTTTTTTCTTTTGTTGAAAATCAAAACTTCTTTGAAAAAGACTTTTCTTATTTATTTATTCAAAATTCTTACCTTTGCCGCCGATTTTCTGGCTTTCCTGCTTATCTGGAGGCGGACCTGCTGGGGATATAACTTTTCCTTATTCCTGGATGGATGGCCGTCGGATATGGTTAACAAAATTACTTTTGTTAATTTCCCGTTAAGTCTTAGGGGCCACTTTGCAACTTTGAAATTTCGAGGACTTGAGTGCTGAACTTGAGTTGTTTGGAGGGGGGAAAGTGGAAAATCCACTCTTTCCTCTTTTTTTCACTCGATGAAGGCGGCTTCCTCTTTCTCTGCTCTTTCAACTTGCTCATTCTCCATTGTCGATCCGAGGAAGAAAATTTTATTTTCTTCTTCATTTCTTCTCCTTTCAATTTTCTTCCGTCAAAATTTTTATATTTCTGTAGAGATGGCTTCCTCCTCGAGATCTAGGAAAGGAAAAGCGCCGATGCACCCGGATTCGGGTGAAGAGAGGAAGGAACTTCCTCCTTTGACCCGAAACTATGTTGATTATTTTTATTTGAAGAATGATAGGGGCAACTTGGTGCGAGATTGACATAAACACATTTCAAATCTTCAAAATCCCGATGTAAGTATATTTTCTATCAATCCATTCGGCTATTTTTCATATTTGTTCAATCCCCTTATTGTTTTGAATTTATTGAATATATATATGTTTCTTATAATGCTTATACATGCAATTTATGAGCTAAAATGATGCATGAAATTTACACAATTTATTTTTGCAATGAATAATTGAACTAGTGGTCACTATTTGACCCTACTATGCATGATTTATACTATTAATGCAATTGGAGCTATATGATGCATGTTTTAGACTAAATGTATTTTTACATGCGATATGTTCACGAAACGGACTTTTCGGAATACAATTCAAATTTTTCTGAACACATCTTCTGACATATTTTTTGGATAAAAAGGGACAAAACAGATATATTTTATGCCCTAAAATTTATTTTTCATGTATGATTATGTTGCAGGGATATAATAAATGCCATGAGAATATTTATTTTCATAATTGGTGACATTTTATTCTCTTTTTGGTGCACCCTCAATGCAGCTTATTGGACTATAAATGCAAATAATGAATGCATGTACTACTCTATTTGATGCAAATATGATGTCTAAAAATTACAGGATGCCTACTATGATGCATAAATACTCTTTTTATTCTATCATGCATACAATAATGCAAAAATGCAGTACATTTGCTTTAATGCATTTCTAGGATGCTTATGATGCAAAATAACTATTTAGATGTAAAACAACACATAAAAAACTCTTTTTCTTTTTTTTTTCTTTTTAATGGTTAGGATACATATTTAAATGCACAAAAAGACACTTTTATTTATCAAAAGGATGTGAAAGAATACAACATATATTTTCAAAATACATTTTTTTTATTTATGACTAAAATATATCACAGGAGATTAATATGCTGCAATTTTATGATTTATGAAATACAATACATGCAACATGCTTCTAATTTATTTATCACTATTATTTATTCTTATTTATTTATCATTTTTTTTAATTTTATTTTACAAGGAAAATAGAGATAGTAGACTTACCTTTCCTTCTTCTCCCTCTTTTTTTTTTAGGAGCGCAACACATTGACTAGGGTCTGAGCAAGCTGTGACATGGTGTTAGACATTTTTCAGTCAATGCCTGAATCGGCCCAGGTTTTGGTGAAGAAGACAGGCTTTGGGGTGTTTATGCGGCCGTTCATTCCCTTCCGCAGTTATATGGTCATATTCGAAGTATTGCGAAACTACTGGTGGGACACAACCCACACTTTCCATTTTAGCTGGGGAGAGTCTACCATGACCCCATGTGATTTTGCTGCTATCACAGGCATTTCTACCAGCATTGGCTTGACCTTAGCACCGGATTACACTCTCCGTCGACATCATGACGTCGTGGAGGATCTTCTGGGCTTTGAGCCCGGATATAAGACTGCGGATGAAATTACGATTGGCAGCGTTAAGAGATGGCTTTTAGCGAACGCTGGGAACGTCGATGCCGGGGATAGCATCGCTGTAGCTCGAGTTGCTAGAGCCTTTCTATTTTTCTTTCTGGGGATGACGCTTTTTGCCAATTCATCCACTTCTCTGAGAGTTTCTCTCCTGGGCTATCTCCGGGATCTGGACCATGTGATCGACATTTACGATCACGCCTGACCGCAGAGTGATAGCTAGCCTCGACTCGTTCGCGGCACTTGGTTCCTTGGCAGAATTTAGTGGGGCCATATGAGGTCACCCTGACACTGAACCGCTGCAGGATTCTCATGGTGTCGATTATGAACGATTCTTTGTATATGGGCGAGCGAAATCGCAAGCACGTCTTGTACTCGACACCTCAAGTGGTACCTCATGCACCTCCTCCTTGGGTGATGTCCCGGAGCTTTTATCGAACAGGTATCTTTACTTGTCCAGATTTATCATGCCACCCAGTGATTATCCAATCATGGCCTATGAGGAGTTCTTGAGGACGATGCTTCATCCTGCTCCTCCTTCCCCCTAGATTCCTAGGTGTGCCTCCGTTGCCTGTGATAGACCAGGGTCCTCTCGCCCAGCTCATGATGTGCAGTCAGAGTTTTACATGCCCGACGATGCCTTTTCTACCTTTCGCTATCGGCGAGACGGGAGACTAATAGGAGTAAGTCTTGCCTGATACGGAAATTCCCGAGTACCGTGTTCCTGATCATGCTCGCACGGTATATATGTCGCCATTCACACATTTTTTTATTTCAGCATCAGCTCTTTTTTTTTATATCACTCTCTTTTTTCTTGGACTGATGTTTTTTCCTTTTTTTTTTTTTTTTTGTGTTGCAACATCCTCTTTCTTTTCCAGGTCAAAGTGTCGACATATAAGAGGCTGCTGTGGGGCTTTGTCAGCATTAACAAACTTTACCAGCGGCTCATGGATGACTTTTCTTGCCGAGGTAATGATGATGTGGGGCAGACCAAGCGCCGTGATTATGACGAAGATGGGACCGGTGAGTCATCTCGCCTCTGTGAGGGGTAGAGGTCATAGACTTCGTATGGGACAGAGCCCCCGAGTGATGGGAGCCGGGTTTTGATAGGGTCGAGCATCCTTTGATTATTAGCTCCTTTTTCCTGCACATATTAGTTTCTTTTCCCCCTCTCTTTTTTATTTTTCTTTTTCCGGAATCTGTACAGATATTTATTATGTAATGAAATATATTTCTATATGATGTACAAAAATAAAATGCAGACTCAAGATACACACAGAAAATAAAACTATACCAATTTCTAAGGGTAATGGCACGCTGCGCTTCTGAAACAGATTTCAAAATAATACACCTTTAGATTGGAGCGAGCATTTCTGATGATATGGGAATGGAAAGACCGCCGCCCCTTTCCTCAAGTTTCTCAGATTATGGGTTGCCGAGCCTGTGGCCATAGCTTTTCTCTATAGGTTTCTCACTTTCTTCGATCGATTACTGCCAGCCAGCTGAACGGGTCGAGGCGTAAAAACCGTGATGCTAAGCATCGGTGAGGCTGGAAAAACCATAGCTGGCGCCACCCATGCATAGTATGGGCGCCAAGCCAGGAGGTAGCATGGGTGGCGCCCAGTTCCTCTTTTCTGTGCAATTTTCCTTCACTGTTGGCACCGTGTTCAAAGAATTGTCGGCTTTTGACTTTTGGTATAAAAAGGAACGGAGACTGGCCTGCCTCTTCATCTGTTTTAACAATTCTTTCATTTTGCAATCTTCCAAGCTTTCTTTTGCTTAGTCGTTACTCTTCTTGCCATATAATCCCTTGCATCTCTTTCATAAATGGTCGCACGCAATCACACGGCTTTGGAAATCGAAATTTATGAGAATGCCTTGATTCGGATTCTCCCATCGATTTGGAGATTGGTTTGATCATATCTTTGGATTCAGGTGCCTACTGTCCTAGAGGAACGTCGTTATAAATTGGGACATGTTAAGGGGAGCCGTCGGGTTTTGGTCTCCTCAAGACCATCTGTTTAACTTCGACATGAATGAGATGTGCCCCACATTTGAAGAATTATGTGCAATGCTGGGTGGCACTTTCGCAGACGCAGCTGCTCACATGAGGACGCCCATACATGGCCATCCGAGCTATTCCATACTACCCGCCAAGCTACTTCCGTGTTTTTAATGGAGAAACCTTTAATTTAATCTCACCTCCCCGGGTCTTCACTGTGGAGGATGATGTAGACTACCCGCGGGGCGTAGACCGACGGCGCTTTTTTGCCTCGGTGGAGATATCTGCGTTGTGGGTCAACCCGGATTCATTGATGTACTGATCGCTTGACCTTGCATTACAAAGCCTCGAGATCGCCTGGCTGAACATTGTTCCGATGATTCTCAAGTGAGACCTTCGCTGGCTCGGGACGCTTTTGCCGCCAGCGAAGAACTATTCCCTACCGCTAGCCCCATCTTGCTCCATATGTGGCTGGAGGAGCATTTTCTTTGGGTTCTGGCTCCCGTACCGCATGGAGCACCATATGACCCGGCACTTTATGGCGTTTACAGTGCACCTTCCTCGTAACAATACTCTAAATTTGATTGGGCTGATCATTTTTACCCAGGGCTCCATGGACATACCGGGTGATCCATCATCAGCTACATCCTGGGCATTTTCTTACGCATTCCGCCGAGTATAGTTAGTGGTCAATGCCGTAATGAGCGACCTCCTTTTATAGGCCCGAATTGATCTTGCGCCAATTTGGGAGAGAAAGCAGTGATCCCTGACTCAACTCCGCCCTATATATGAAGGTGGAGAATACCGACGAGGACTTGGGTGCCACTATTCAGGTATGTGGCAATTGACTCGAGAGGCCGAGATAGCCTATCCATTTGCCGACTATATGCTTCTATCCCATGGGTACCTAGCATGGATAATGGTAGTTGCTCGAGGTCGCCCCGCGCATGACTTAGAACTTGCTGGCCGTCATGTTACTAACGGGGTAGATGCTCGCCTCGATGGAGATAGGCGAGATATTGACAAGCTCGGGGTTAGTCGTCCCTCGGGCTGAGGCGAGTTCGACGGTATGGTCTCGATGTCCAATGCCTCGGACCGAATACGCTGGTTCCAGAATGCACCCCTGCAAATTAAGCAAGCTAGTAGGCAAAGCAACCCGTGGGAACCGGTTACCGCTCCTCCTCCCCGGCATCGGATGGGGCACGGCCGAGTCGCAAGAACAGCCTCCTCTGCCAGGTGAAAGCATTCAATGGTGGGAACCGTGAGGAGGCGCCTCCTCCTCCATCTAGATGGGGTAATGCTATCAATGATGATGGAGCTGGTCCGAGCAATGTAGCCGCCTCGGAGAACGAAGATACCGATGA
>JABEVN020003785.1:0-16898 GCA_013146195.2 Codonopsis lanceolata | reverse complement strand
AACTATTTTAGGTGGACTCTTTCCATTTTACCCTCCATATTTGCGTAATTTGCCTATATGACTCGATTTGTTATTATTAACAAAAATTAGTTAAGCATGTAAATGATTCACATGATTAATTTATTGCTCAAAATTAACATGAGACACTATATCTTACCACAAGTATGAATATGCATGTAATTAATTTTCTTTGCAATTATTAATTACGATAATTAATAAATGACAATAACTCGTCGCTTATGCGAGATAGCTATAACATCAAATAAATTGCCATGGCGATTAATACATGTGACATGATGACTTGATAACCGTAGTAACCGATTAAAATTATTATTAATTGGTGAATGATACATGAAATTCAACTGTGACAATTATTATGCGACATAATCGAGAATAATTATAATACATTTATGCTCGTGACTATATTCATATCAAATTGTCCACTATGATGATGCATGTCACACTATACTACATCAATGCATACAATTAAATATATTTTGCATCTACGAATTATGTATGACACCACCTTTACGTGCCTTACGATTTTACTAACTCCCCGCCACGGCGTGAAAAAAAAAAAGTGCATACTCACTTACTTATCAAATTTGACATATCAATTGAGTCAATTGAACTCTATATTTTATTATTTATTTGCCCAAGCATGACAAATGATAATGAAACTATTTTATTCACCGCACGCCTAAATTCGCGTGAACTCTCTTTACAAATCATGTTTTGATCGCATGTGACACATAATATCAATACTGATGTTATTTTCCCCAATCATTCTAATAACAATATTTATTTATTGTCATTTACATAAATCGCTAGCATGTACAACATCTTATTATCGTAAGATTAAATGCATGATACATACCCAAATTTTATTTAAGATGGGACTATGTTTGCTTCACAAATAATGCACTAAACTTTCAGGTACTCAAACCAAGTCAACTAACCCTTGGTAACCGTGAGAACCATGACACCCTTCTCATTAGAGTTGATTCGCCGCTTCTTTGAGCACCTCGAGCACACTCTGGTGCCAACCAGACTTCCTTTGAAGGAAAACTACAACTAGCATAATTACTTCCCGACCTCAAGGTAAACACTTACAGTCGGAAAGCAGGGGGCCTGCCCGCAAACGGAAGAGTCCAAATATCTTTACAACTATTCAGACGACCTGATGCACTAGCGGGCAAGACCCTCAGCCCCGTTCGGACCACTATCATCTTATCAACAAAAAGGCAAGCTCTTTCATATTTGTCCATCCAAATTGTTAATATGTTTATACAAATTACTTTCAGACTGCTTGACAAAATCTGCTCGCCAGGCGAGCAGATAGGGCCCTGCCCGGTCAACCTTCCTCTATACCCGAGTATTAGTGAACTAATTCTCCCCGTGGGGGGGGAGGGGGCCATGTCCGGTTCACGTACTTGATGCCCGCCAGCGGTAGGGCCCCGCCCACAAGATAGCGGCTAACTACCTCGGGTTCCTACGGTGGACCGAGCAACACCGTTAGTCGATATCTCTACACCTAGTTGATATACTAACAACCGATCCGATGTCCCCACATCGGAGAAAGGCCATGCCCGTTGCTAGTCGCTGCTCGAGTTGGGCCCCCGCCCACTAGGCAATCTTTCGAAGCTCGCCCAGGCGATAAGGGCCCCCTCGCCAAAGCCTTGGCGTAACAAGCACTTAGTTCGGCTCGACACACTTTCACACGCTATGCCGCGGCCTAACCCGAAGCTTCAGATTATCATTATCGTGCCCGTGCATGCTCGCGCCCGAAGCCAGATATCATTATCGTGCGTCACAGACGCTGCGCTCGCGACCGCCCGAAGCTTCAGATATCATTATCGTGCTCGTGACGCTATGCCGCGCCACCGAAGCCGATATCATTATCGTGCTCGCAGACGCTATGCCGCGCTCGAAGCTTGATTATCATTATCGTGTCGCAGACGCTATGCTCGCGCCCGAAGCTTCGATTATCATTATCGCGCACGCATGCTATGCCGCGCCCAGCCAGATATCATTATCGCAGACGCGCACGCCATGCCGCGCCCGAAGCTTCGATTATCATTATCGTGCTGCACGCGCATGCTCACCCGGCCGATTATCATTATCGTGCACACGCAATGCTCGCGGCCCAGCCCGAGCTTCGATTATTATCGTTTCGCGGTTCGTGCAGCACGCCATGCTCGCGCTTACGCCCGAGCCTCATATTATCATTATCGTGTTCGCATGCCGCGCACGCCCGAGCCTCATGTTATCATTATCGTGTCGCAGATGCTCGCGCCACGCTCGCGCTCGAGCCTCATGTTATCATTATCGTGCTCGCAGACGCCATGCTGCGCGCACGCCCGAGCCTCATGTTATCATTATCGTGCTCGCAGACGCCACGCCGAGCCATAGCCCAGCCCCATGTTATCATTATTGCGTGCCTCGCAGACGCCACGCGCCACGGCCGAGCTTCATGTTATTATTTCGTGTGCTCACACGCCATGCTCGAGCCACGGCCTGAGCCCCATATTATCATTATCGTGCCCGTGCACGCCATGCTCGCGCCACAGCCCGAGCCTCATGTTATCATTATCGTGCCTGCACAGACACCACGCCGAGCCACGGCCACCGAGCTCCATGTTGTTATCTCGTGCGTCGCGACGCACGCTACACCCGAGCCCATATTATCATTATCGTGCCCGTGCACGCCATGCTCGCCCCACAGCCCGAGCCCCATATTATCATTATCGTGCCCGTGCACGCCATGCTCGCACCATAGCCCGAGCCTCATATTATCATTATCGTGCCCGTGCACGCCATGCTCGCGCCACAGCCCGAGCCTCATGTTATCATTATCGTGCCCGTGCACGCCATGCTCGCGCCACAGCCCGAGCCTCATGTTATCATTATCATGCCCGTGCACGCCACGCTCGAGCCACAGCCAGAGCCCCATGTTATCATTATCGTGCCCATGCACGCCACGCTCGCGCCACAGCCCGAGCTTCATGTTATTATTCTCGTGCCCGTGCACGCCATGCTCGCGCCACAGCCCGAGCCCCATATTATCATTATCGTGCCCGTGCACGCTGATCGATGTATTTTATACGTCGATTTTATATGCTTCTATGACTTAAATTATGCTATTTCACGAGGCTTTTGGCTACTGATATATGTTTTCGGTGAGTTTTGTAAGTTTCAGGGTTTTTAGTGAAAATATGCCAAACTCCAGGGTTTTATATACAAATTCCAAGAAGGGCCAAAGAGGAAAAATGAAGAAGAAACGAAGACTGTCAAATCTGGAGACCTTGCGGACGCAAGGTACCTCAGACCTTGACATCGCAAGGTGGGTAGTACGGATGAGAAGCAGAAATCCAAGGCCAGAGATACTGGAGACCTTGCGGAAGCAAGGTACTCAACACCTTGCGACCGCAAGGTGGTCAGAATGCGATATTTTCGTATTTTCACACAGAGATTCGATTGGATTACAACTCCCGAGTATATATTGAAGTCAAATGCCGAGAGCAAAAGGGAGAGGACGGCTGGAAGCAGTCTTAGGTAGATTTTAGATAGTTTTTAGATTGTATAACATAGTTAGATTGTGTAATTACAAGTCTTGAAGATCAAATCATGTATCTGATCATCTCCATGTGCTGTTCATTGTCTATGATGAACTAAATCATCCATAATCTAGGAGGTGGGAGGTAAATTGTATCGAATTTATGTTTTGATTCTTATATATGTTCATTCAATTCTTGTTGATTGTGGTGTTTATCAATCCCTATATTATTTTGCTTTGAAAAAATGAATGTAATGGCAAATAATAAAGGCTTAGAGTTGCAGATAACTGCATGACCAATGTGCATATGTCGTACACTGGCTTACCATCACAATAAATTGGACCTATCGATGCACGAGAGTGATAAGTTAGGACCAGGTTCATACATGATCTATGTGACAGATAGATCATAAATCTAGGTGATAGCTAGATTAAAGTTCTTGTGCTTAGGATATAGAATGGATGAATGTTGCGGGGATGGAGGCTGAACCAATAGTTCAACAGACTATATCTATCTTTAGTGAACGAACCCAAGAAATTGAATGACAATTATTATGAATTGAACATAAAGGAGATACAAGTGAAACCCATAATCCTAGATTGCCACCCACCATAAGATCTTCATATATGTTATTACTGCTAATTAGTTAAACATCTAAATATAAATAGTAGTTAGAATAAAATAATTATAAAAACCCCTTTAGATTAATAATTTGCTATAAATAAATTGCACTGTTCGTGATCACTTGTCTCTGTGGGTTCGACCATTGCTTCCAATACTATTCTATAATAGTCTTGTCCATTTGCAAGGAAATAAATTTAAAATAAGACATCGATCACACGCCATGCTCGCGCCACAGCCCGAGCCTCATATTATCATTATCGTGCCCGCGCACGCCATGCTCGCGCCACAGCCCGAGCCTCATGTTATCATTATCGTGTTCGTGACGCCACGCCGAGCCACGGCCGAGCCCCATGTTATCATTATCGTGCCGTGCACGCCACGCTCGCGCCACAGCCGGAGCCCCATATTATTATTATCGTGCCCGTGCACGCCATGCTCGCGTCACAGCCCGAGCCTCATATTATCATTATCGTGCTGCAGACGCCATGCTCGCGCAGAGCCTCATGTTATCATTATCGTGCCCGTGCACGCCATGCTCGCGCCACAGCCCGAGCCTCATATTATCATTATCATGTCCGTGTACGTCATGCTCGCGCCTCAGCTCGAGCTTCATGATATTGTTATCGTGCCCGTGCACGCTACGCTCGCGTCATAGCCCGAGCCTCATATTATCATTATCGTGCCCGTGCACGTCATGCTCGCGCCTCAGCCCGAGCTTCATGATATTGTTATCGTGCCCGTGCACGCCACGCTCGCGCTACAGCTCGAGCTTCAGATCATTATTCTCGTACCCGTGCACGCCATGCTCGTACTATACCCGAGCTCCAGATTATTACTATCGTGCCCATGCACGCTACACCCGTGCCACAGCTCGAGCTTCAAATTACACTCGCGCCAGAGCCCGAGTTTCTTATTATCACTCCAAAGACCCTCACCATGTTGAGGCTGCTGGATTGCTCGAAGACCCTCACCATGGTGAGGCTTTTGATTTCCTTTATGCGCTTACGCTCCCTGTTTGGGCATCCCACGGTTGAGCTTCTCACTTGAGCATACGGATTTCCAGACAGCTCTCACCTTGGTGAGGTTGCTCGGATTTTTGAAGACCCTCACCATGTTGAGGCTGCTTGATTGCTCGAAGACCCTCACCATGGTGAGGCTTATGGATTTCCATTATGCGCTTACGCTCCCCGTTTGGGCATCCCACGGTTGAGCTTCTCGATCGAGCATACGGATTTCCAGACGGCTCTCACCATGGTGAGGTTGCTCGGATTCTTGAATACCCTCACTACGTTGAGGTACATTACCCTCCCGCTCGAGCATCTCGCGGTCGAGTTTTATCTCACGCTCCCCGTTTGGGCATCCCACGGTTGAGCTTTACATTGTCCTCCTGCTCGAGTGTTACTCGCGGTTGAGTAGTACACCGCGCCTACCTGCGTTTACGCTCCCCGCTCGAGTCTACTCGCGGCTGAGCTTTACATTGTCCTCCCGCTCGAGTGGTACTCGCGGTTGAGTAGTACATCGCGCCTACCTGCGCTTACGCTCCCCGCTCGAGTCTACTCGCGGCTGAGCTTTACATTGTCCTCCCGCTCGAGTGGTACTCGCGGTTGAGTAGTACATCGCGCCTACCTACGCTTACGCTCCCCGTTTGGGCATCCCACGGTTGAGCTTTACATTGTCCTCCCGCTCGAGTGTTACTCGCGGTTGAGTAATACACCGCGCCTACCTGCGCTTACGCTCCCCGCTCGAGTCTACTCGCGGCTGAGCTTTACATTGTCCTCCCGCTCGAGTGGTACTCGCAGTTAAGTAGTACATCGCGCCTACCTGCGCTTACGCTCCCCGTTTGGGCATCCCACGGTTGAGCTTTACATTGTCCTCCCGCTCGAGTGTTACTCGCGGTTGAGTAGTACACTGCGCCTACCTGCACTTACGTTCCCCACTTGAGTTTCTCGCGGCTGAGCTTTATTTTATCCTCCCGCTCGAGTATCTCGCGGTTAAGTAGATGTCATGCTTGAAAGAAAATTATATTCCTTACCCTTGAGATAAATCACAAGGAATAAGGACCAGGGGGCTACTGAAGTGCCTAAATTTCATTTGCCTAAAAAGGCTTTTGGGCCTCGCTTAGGCGAGGGGGCTTTCCACTACACCAGCCCACTATTCATTATAGGACTACTAAACACCATGGGCCTGGCCCATGCATGACAAGTAAATCCTAATCCCTCAGGTATAAATAAACCCTACTATCTCATAGTAGGGCAGACTCTTAGACGCTATTTCTCTTCTACAGTTATCACTCCACACACGGGGGCTACGCGCCCTCCTATATTTTTGATATTGTACTGATTCTCACGCCGGAGGGTTTTGGGGGACATCCCCCACCACTCACGGTGCTCATTTTGCAGATACCTACATACAGCCAGATATCCGACCCGAACGACGATTTCATCACCAAATCAACGATTTTCATCATCGACTCGGTCAACGAACGACTCACGAATCAAGACGAATTTCGGTACCCCCGGTATGACTGATATTTATGCCACATCAAGTTCATTTCTTATATCTAGTGATCTATCTCCAAAAGTCATTTCTTAAAAACAATTGTGTCAGCAAGCTGACCAATATTTTATCAGCTTAAGTTTCTTTAAAAACATCAGCCAACTGACCAATATTAGCTGACTGACAAAATCAAATTTCCGCTGCCGACTTTTAGAAATTTTACAAGTCAACCCTCAAAGTTTTAAAATGCTATTCACCCCCCCTCTAGCATTGTCTGTTGCCAACTGGACTTACAGTTTTGTTTTTATTATATGGGATGGTGTTAAATTTAATATTTTTTGTGTAAGAAGATGTGTAAAAAGATTATACAATGAGAAGATATATTCTTAAGTGGGTAAAAGATAAAAATGTATAGGTGGCAGTGGGACCAAGCTAAGAAGATGTATAGGAAGAAGTAAACATTGGTGATGCTTTTATATAATCTTCTTAACATCTTCTTATATGGGTTTCACTGTCACCTCATTAACTTTACACTTCAATCTTATTTGTATACTTCTCAAACAAATAAATTTATTTAACTTTATTTAATATATTTCATATTTAAATATTCCGTATAAATAAATAAAATTATAAATTAAGACATAAACTAATTTTAAAATAATAAAGTACTCATAAATTATATAATTTATAATTTAATTAATAAATTATCTATAAAACACACATTATACATAACTCATAGAATTACATAAATAGAAAATTACATACAACATTAAAATTGAAAAGGATACATAAAATGATAAAATTACATTAAAAAAAATAAAGAAGGTTGAAGTAGTATATTTATAGGGAAGAAGGAAGAAAAAAATAAAACAAAAAAGGCTTTAAAAAATAAAAACTCAAACAAAGCCCTGCACCCCCCCCCCACACCATGGGTAAGATTTAAAAAAATTAGAAATCGGAAAAATCAGAAGATTTCAAACACGGGACCCACTGTAATACCCCCTCTCACGCTCCTTCACATGCGTGTGGTGCACGCACCTTGTGTGGCTAGATGCAGTGCACCACACCGCCCCCCTTTGGCTCATTCTTCTTCTCCCAAAATTTTCTTCTTATTTAGGAAGAAAAATTATTCTCTTTCCTAGGTGGCCTAATAAGAAGATGTTCTACCATTGTATAATTTAATCTTCTAAATAGGAAGACCCTTAGAAGAAATAAATTTAGACAATGGTGATGCTCTAATGAACGTCTCAATGATAGTATTTTTTTAAATAATTTTGAAAGCGATTATCTAGTTCTTCTTCCATATCACCCAAATAACATGTTTGAAAGTCAAACATTTTAAAGGAAAATATATTTTTCAAATGTATCCATGGTCGTCGGGTCAGATTCATTTTCCAAATTTCAAGCATTTTACACCAAAAATAAACTTGTAAATTCAAATTATATGCAACAAGGCTCTTTAAAATTTAAATTGAACGTCCCAAAAGGAAAAGTAGAAATCTAGAAGTTGAAACTATAATACCCAGATCCCATATTGATAGACATGAGAAATAAATATAAGTGATATAACTCACTATCACTAGACACATACATCAACAATAAAATGTTGCGTAGGTTTGTTGTGGGTTTTGTTGACGCGCATGTTTAGCAAGCTAGTACATGCCTGCATGAGTCATAGGTACTGAAGTGAATCTTTGCCATAAATGCAAGTACAAAGTAATGCGCAAGACAAAGAGCTATATTGCTCGAGAGTCGGTCGAAGCCAACAACATGATCCATGAAAAATTTGGGTGGGACTAAGCCTAGTTTCCCGTACGGAATGAGCCGGGGGCATTTCCAAAATAGAAAGAGTATTTAACATTGATGAATTGAGATGCAAAGATTAATTTGATTTTAGTAATTTGAACACAATATACTTTTCTTTTCTTTTTTGAAGACTGGACACAATATACTTAGAAATTACTCGATTCAAAATAATCATGAAAGAGTAAGTTCACCAAAATAGTTTTTCTGGTCAAGTCAATTACAATATACCTGAATTACCCTTTGGTAGCAGATTGAAACATATTTTTGAGTTTATTAATGTTACCCAACACTTGATTTAAATAATAGAAAAGTAATTGAATTTTAGTTTGTATTATGTTGTAAATATCTTTGAACTAATAAAAGTTTACAAAAGAAGCCATATGACGACGCTTATTGAAGAAGGTCCAACAAGGCTGACAAGATAAGATTCATCAAAGTTAGAGAGGGAAAGCTTCACGAGATTTACACAAGAAGCTTTATGAGGCTTATAGCAGAAGCTTCAGAGAAGCTTGTTTGAAAGTTTTACAAAGTTTACCTGAAACATCATCGTTTTGCCGAAAAATAATAGGCTCATGAATTCATTTTGATATACATTAGAAGTCTCTTGTAAACTACTCATTCCCTTGTACTATCTCCTTGGATTATATTGAGCCTTATTTCGTAAAATAAAATTATCTATACCCTTTACATCTTGCCTCTTTTTTTATATCTTCCATAACATAGCCCTTATTTTCTTGATATTTCTAACTTTTTTTCATTCTCCAATTTTCCTATCAACAAATTTTATTTAAGGTCCCACTTGGATGAAAGAAAAGGGGGAGAATGAAAATCACATTCATGTTAAACCCCATTATTACGTGGGTACAAGTACAAACATTTTTAGTGAGAAATCCTCATACATATTCATCTATGAATGAGTTTCTCATGAAGAGTAAGGATTTCGTTCTTGGTCCATATGATGCAAATAATTTATTCATAGCTTCTTTTATAATAGCAATGCAATTAATCATTTACTTTGTTTCCTTAATTATTAAGACTAAATATTCCCTTTGATGTGGCCAAAATTCCACAAATAGATTGTTAGGCTTCAATGAAGTAGAATATCTGGGCTTTTAAGATCAAACTGGCTGAAAACCTATCAAAATAGACAAAAATACTTTGGTGAATGCAAGGGGTTCCCTTCAAGAACTCTCTAGCGTGTGAATCAACACAATTATCAATTGAGAATACAAATTGATAGACTTTCAGCTATATTATAAGTTTGTACATTATTCCTCATTGAAATGGTGCTTTAATAGCCAAATGTTATGATTGTCGAGTAACAGCTCCTAACCGTCGAGTATGTTGGTCCAGAATTTCAATGTGACACCTAGTTCATGTTTGAGGCGAGTGGGTGGTTATAAGGTCATGATCTCACCCACTACGCTCCCCAAGTTCCTTAACAGTTACGCTCTTAATCAGGGCAGATTTTGGTGTGCTCTGCATAAGTCTCTCAGGCTTAACTATTTGTTCGCTATAGACTTGGTCCGAAATTAGTTGTGTGGCTGGAGTGTTCACGTGACACACACGTGTTGTGCTCGTGTGCCCTGCACGTGGTGTGATCACGTGCTTAACACATGATGTTGAATTTGGGCTTGGCAATTCACCCTCCATTGCCTAAATGATTGAATGGATCTTTTTTTTTTAATTCTTATTAATTCTCATTGTCTCCATCCATGACATCCTAGTATAGAAACGACCAGGAATATACATGTAGCCTTTGGATCCTTCCATAATCCTTAGCGATGCATCAATTAACCTTATTAGTACATGGGTGGGGCACACCCCAAAATTTGCTCTCCACACCTAATTTCCAGTATTAAAATGTACATTGTAAAAAATGAGGTGTGCAGAGTAAACTTTAGAGTGTGGATAGCTCTACCCTTAGTACATCATCATTGTTCTTACTCTTTACGTGTTGCATCCACGTTAGTGCATAAGCACCATTCTTACTCTAATGATAAAATTCGTCCAAATATTTTTTTTAAATTATTCAAAAGGCGATACACAAAAGAAGAAGTAATGAATCACCAAACTCTACGATGACTATTGAGAAAGCAAGAAGGTGTAAAGATTTATATTGTGTCGTGACTAATTTATGATCACTTTAGAAAAAAAATGAGTAAAATAAATAAATGCCTAACGAGAAGTGGTAGGTACTGTAATATTGGTCACTACACAATCCATATCTATTGTCTACTCTAGATTTCCAATTTATACTCTTTATTTGTATTTTTAATTGTGCACGTGAAGGAGTTTTACAAGTTAGGGAGCAAGTTCAATGGTGTATCAAACCAAAATCATAGTTAAATCATAGCTTCCAATGGAGTATCAACCCAAATCAAATTTGATTTGGTTGATTTGAGTATCATATTTTATCAAACCAAATCATCCATCACTTTTTTTTATCCAGTTTTTGACATTTTTGCAATTAAAAAAAGTTTCTATTTTTTTAAAACTTTTTTATGAAAACAAGAATACATATTTTTATCTATAAATAGAGACTTGATTTGCCTCATTTGGACCTCAAACCAATTTTAAAGATAAAGATACCGAGGTAAATAAAAGTGTTGGAGTTTGTGTCACCATTGAAAGTATTTTTTGGTTTTTAATTGCATGCCTATCTTTACTCGGCTACAACACATTAGCAAATCCAAACCAATATTGAAGCAAAATCATCAGTAAAGAACTTTGTTGTTGTTTATAATACAATGAAGTTCAAAATAACTTGTGGAAAATATAAAATTATGTTTCTTGAAAAAACATTAGTGACTTCAATTTTCGATGAAAAGTTTCCATGCATGATCTAAAGCCTTTCGATTATTTTTCCAATGTTGATGAAGTTGACGAGTCTCAATTGATTGGTAAGTTAAAGTTGAAAATAACGTTATATTTATCCACTGATTACAGTTTTGCTGATATAATTTGTTTCCATTTTGTAAAGATGTGATAGGGAAGCTGACGGCATGAAACTCGCCACAACAAAAAGAGTTAGCTGGCTGACATGCAAAAATGATAGACATCGTTTTAGAAGATGCTCAGTTAAGTCATTTGTATTCGTCTTCTGGTTTAATTTATATATTTTTCATATTCCGTTATTCCAGTACTTACTTTCTATTTTTTATGTAGTAGGAAAACATTACTATGCACTTTGTGTGGGGGGGGGGTGGTGGTGTTATGTTGATTTCTTAATGAACCATTTTGCAACAATTGTTGATGAGCCGATTATAATTTTATTGCAAATGTGTCGAGCTAGAAAGTTTAGAGATGTTGTTAGAATTTCAAACAATTTTTATGTTAGCAAAGTGGTGATTAATTGAGAAATTGAAGAAATTGTGTCTTTTCGGAACTTGTATACATGTTTTGTTTCCAACAATATTTATTTATTCGGTATTAGTAAAAGATGAAGAACATATGTGAACGAAAAATGTTTTAACTTGATTTGTTGTTCTCTATATTAGTTTGATTTCAAACTGTAAAACAATAGCGCCAATAAGTAACATAGCAATAGAAGAGGGACAAACTGTAGCGGAAGAATTTGAAAGCGTTGGCCTTTTGAATGATATTCATACTCCATAATTTTTAAATGGAATTAAAAGTTTTGGAATCTCAAATCACGAGTTGAATTTGAAGGTTGAAACTCTTGTAATGTTGTTACGTAACATAGACCATTCGCTTGATTTATGTGATGGTACTCGATTGATTATTACACCGTTGGGAAATCATGTGTTAGATGGAAAATTGTTTTCTGATGTGAATCATGTCACCACAACCCTAGCTAACTTAGGAAGCAAATTGAAGGTTTCCAAGTAGCCCAACACGTTTACCCGCTTGCTTAAAAACGTCACCAAACTACCCGGATTATGATCTCTTGGCTTCAACTTTCACGTTCAACCAAACATCCACAAAACCTCCAACAATATCACGGAAATAACAAGACTAACAGGTAGAATAAAAAGGGTAACTTGCGGACTCACCAGTTGAGTTTCACTTGGTCAACATAAAGAATTCTAACGATGCAATTAACCTAGGCTTCACTCACCTTGATTAGATTGAACCGATTTTAAACAAATAACAAAACTTGTTCTTCAAGAAGTTTGACTAAAATTCGCCTTCTTATTGAAAAGAAAATGTCTTTTAAAGATTACAAAATAAACCCTAAACTAGTTACTAAATTAAAAGACTTCCTAACCAACTAAAACAATACAAGGAAACTAATTTATTTAGAAAATAAAATAACTAACAACTAATGGCAGATTTAATTTAAAACCTAATCTACTTGGAATAGTCTTCATGGAGGACGGTCCCTCTCGCCACGTTCCAAGTTGCCTTCACCTTGCAAGGTTCAACCCAACCCGAGCCCTTTTTTCTTTGGCCGCTTGGTCTAGCCCTTCAAGCGTGCCCTCTTTGTAATCCACCGCACCTAAGCCCCTTTTCTATTCCATGTAGATGATCCACTTCTATCCCTTAGCATCCAACCCAACTCCCTTACTCTCTACCATCATCCATGGCCCTCTTCTAGTCCGTCTTTGAGCAGCCCCAACCCAAACAAGGCCTTCTTCGCTAAGATACCCCAACCCGTACCCCCCTTAGTTCCAAGGAATGCGTCTGACCAATCATGCACGCCCCCAGTCCAACCTCACCCTTACGAAGGTCCACCAAGGCTGCGCCATATGCATCAAACCTTCCTTCTTTGAAAAGGACTGCCCTCAATCCTTGCTCCCTTTCTTCGACGCACCCCTCTTGTTGGACTGTGTTCCCTTGATGAAGCGTAGCCCTGCTTTTCATTGTCAGTACGCAAACCATTGCTCTAGCCTTATTTCGGGTTACTTCCAGCCACTCTTCTGCCCGATTTTCATGCCCTTTTATTGACAAGAACTTCACAAATGCATCTAGGAAATGTCCCCCAACCCGTAGCTTCTTGGTTGTTGATTCCCAAAGTTTGGTTGAATTCTCTTCTGTTAGTGTGACAGCCCGACCCGAACTCCAATGCGGAATCCCAAGGTCGTGCCGTCAAGACAAGCTAAAAGATGGACAAGCAGCGTAGTGGTGCGAGTCAAGGTTGAACCAACAAACTCTAAGCGAGGAATGAAAAGCCATAACGGCAAAACCGAATAACCAAAAACAAAAATGCGGAAGCAAATTATAAATGGGGCCCAAACCTATAGTTTTAAACTAAGGAATACCAAGGCGAGGGGCGACTATCTCGACAAATCTACGACTCGCGTGGACTCAACATTGCGCCGCGCACAAACCCATCCCGGCAACTAAGGCCGGCGAAGCAACAAGAACCAACCTGATAAACAACAACTCAACGGCTAAAGCATGCCGGAGGAACAATTCCACTAAAAGAACAAGATATCAAGTCCTAACAATTAAACCCAAGTCTCACGACTAATGTCGTCGGAGATGACAATACCAACAGTAATAGGATGAATGAGCTAGAGCATACTCGAATAATAATAAGGGAATAACTTCTAAAAGATACAACAGCTCGACCAAGCAAGTCGGCTCCCAAAATAAAACAATAACATAATACTAACATAGTCTACCCAAGTAAAGTCTACATAACTTTACAATCGTGTCTCACAAATACAAAATAACTGAATAATAATAAATCCAAGCTAAAAGCCCGGAAGACCACCTTCTAGGAATCACTATCCGAAGCCGCCACGCGTACTAACGGGATCACTGCAAAGACTAAGGAAAACAAACACACGAAATGAGTCATAATGACCCAGTAAGTTACTAAATGCAAATGTATGGCATAGCATATCGTGGCATGGCATAATGCACCAACATATACAAAATCATGGCATCTTAATAGCATACCAGTAATAAACTTGTATCAAGTCATTACGTAACATAAACTGCATAACCACATAGCATGTTATCTTTCATATAGGTGCTTATACATAAGCACGCAAAATCAGGAACTGGGACAAGCCCTTCAATATTCAAACCAAGACCTGGGCCTAGCCCTTCAATGATCATAAACTGGGTTTCATTCCTCAAATGATCATAACTCACCAGTTTTCTTTAATGAGTTCGCGTTACATTCATCGACTCAGGGGATGAGAAATGGGGCTTCGATATCCTAGGAGCGCTATCTGAAGACCACATCCCTATCGGCCAAATAGTGAGGAGAAAGGGTACCAATGCGGCGATTCATAGCGAGATGTTTCAGGCCATGAATGGTCCCATTGCCGACAAAGCGACGAGAGCGCGGTGGACTCAAAATCAAGATGATCAAGTAGATTATTTACTTGTATAAACCAATAAGGACCAAGTTCATCACAAAAGAACTTATTATTAATTCAAGTAGGTATAATGCTCTACAAAACCCAATAAACAATGCACATACTTGTACAGCTTAACATATTCAACTAACTTGTAAGTTTAGTTCAAAAACCACGTATTGAGGTATTCATCAACCTCAAGTCATCACCAATTCAAGAATAGCATATAAGATCAACAACTCACAACATGAGGCCTACTAAAGTCCTCAACTCAAGATTAAATCAAAGACTACTACTTAGTCTAAGAACCACCACAATTCAAGGCTTAGCATTTAGCCTCACTTAAGGCACACGGACAGCCAAAGTCCGCTCATCGTTAATAGTCGACATCCTCGAGACCCGTCTCAAAACATGACAAGACTACCTGTAGTCCAATCCCATAGTACTTTCATATCCTCGCGACTAAATCCCTTATAGTGAATTCATCGAATAGCCATTATTAAATAGTGCTCGAGACCATGGGTTGGTCTCTAATACTCCGTGCTCTACAAACACGCTCTAAACAAGTTCCCAATAGGTCTCTATAACATGAGTGTCTCCATTGGACACGACAAGATACTTTCAGTGCGCACAAACTTAAGCAAATGAGACCCGAACATCGTAGGGTCTCAACCAGGCTCGTTATCACATTGGCCCTTACTGACTCGGATTGAGTCTTAATTCTACATTCCATTCTTTATGTGTTTCAGCCCCACAATTAAGCGTTTCATTCATATATACTACCAAAATCCCAAAGTTCATTCGGGCTTGATTCCCAAGCCTAACAACCCAAAAACTCATAGACATAGTCCATGAAACCCAAATGACATAGGACTTCAACCTAATTCGTTAACTCGATATTGAGCCTATTATGACTCAGATGAGTCCAAATTCTAAGCTTCATTCTTAACCCTCCCATCGACATCAATATTAACACCCAATCCAAATAACAACAATTTCTCCAATAATTCGGGCTTGACTATCAAACCAAATTCATAAAACCCAACATAACTCTATACCCATTTTAGAAATTCCATGTCTTCAATTAGATGGTCATACTCATACAACCTAGTGAGATCACACCTTGAAAGCCCAAATTTTAGGCATACTTTCATAATAAACCAAATGGAATGTAAACATGATTTCTAGCATGTTCATAAACCTAGAAACACAAGATGAAGAGTAACATTATACTTCAACAATCATATAGGTCATCCTACATATGCTTTTGACAAGTTCACATGCTCAATCACAAGTTAAAATCACCCAAGGCAAGTATGTGTACCCATTGACCTCAAATAGCATAGAGTTTGTTTTCCTTAGGATCAATGGGTACAAAATCAAAAGAAGAAGAAGTAACTTACAAGTGTTCTTCAATGAAAGCAAAGGAAGAAATCAATCGGTTGGAAAGCGATCCTCCGTCGAGCTCTACACTTCTTGTGGAGGCTTGAGCAAATGAGGGATGGATCAAGGAGGATGATGAAGATGTCTTCAAGCCATGGGAGAGTTTGAGAGAGGATGAATCTCGTTTTTTTTGGAGAGGAGAGGTGAGAAATGAGGTCACAAATCATTTGTGGCTTAAATATGGTCAACAAGTGAGTGGGACAAGTGTCACCACAATGTGGTGTCTTAAAATCTGATTTAGGCTTAATTAATCCACTCAATCACTCACTAATGCACTCTTAATCAACCCTAAAACAAATTAGACATGTTAGGACACAAGTGAGGAGGGTTAGGAGGTTTAAGATAGGTTTAGATAGGGGTTATGGTGTACAAGTCGTCAATACCAAACAGGCACAAAAATCCGTAATGCTTCACGGGGTTGAGGCGGGCGCCTCAGCCATCCCATGCTACGCCACAAGGTCTCTGCACAAGGTTGCTCTCGGACTTGAGGCGGGCGCCTCAGGTTCCATGCCGCCCGACCTCTGAACCTCAAAATTTGATCTAAACTTGTCCTAAATGATCCCAAACTTATGGGCAACCAACCTAGGGTCTAACCAAACTCAAAACAAGTCTAAGACACACGAAGAACTCCTCAAACGACTCGGAGCGAACCGAAGGTGCAACAACGTGCAACCTGAACGGCGAATGAACTCGC
>JABEVN020003784.1:0-16901 GCA_013146195.2 Codonopsis lanceolata | reverse complement strand
AGGAACTAATCGAGAGTTTGGTCTTGATTAGGCTAAATGATTTGAGACTCAATGTCACCGGCGCCATCTTGACAAAGATGAAAAGGGAAAACAAAGAGACATGACCAGAAGTTACCGGGAATCATAGGTTCACTTCTTCCTTCGCGCGATGAAGCGACATTATGTTTGCCGTTTGTGTTTGTGCAAGATTTGGGCGGATCTAAAGGAATCATTTGCTAACATAAGCGTATCATCACATATGTTTCAAGAACAACAAATATAGGCATACTGGTATTCCAAACACAACAATTTGATCTAGTTGGATACTCGGATGCGGTTAGCATCTGCCAAAGTGGCGAGAAGAAGCACGATTAGGGACTTTGTCAATTCCTTGAAATAGACTTGTCTCATGGTCTTGCAAGAAAAACAGGATGTTGCAAACTCAACCACAGAAATTGAATACATTCTGCAAGCGATTGTTGCTCTCAACTCTATGGATGAAGCAACAACTAGTGGACTCTGACATCAAGGCGCAAATTGTCCAATTATGTGTGACAACACATCGGCAATTCCGGTCTCCAAAATGATGATGCACTCCAAGACAAAGCACATTGATATTCGTTATCACTTCCTCAAAGATCATGTGGAGAAAGGTAACATCGATGCGGAATATGTTTCATGAGCATCAATGGCGACATTGTCACAAAGCCCTTTGGATCCACCACAGGTTTGCTTATTTAAGGAGAAATCTTGGTATGATTGATCCTACTGCTTAATTTCAAAGTTTCTTTACGCTAAAATTTTCTCACCTTTAAATAGACCTTGAACCGCCTTTTGCAAAACTTTACGGAACCCCTTTGATAAAATATTTCTCTCTATTCTACTCTCCATTTATGCGTTTTCGTATTCCCAAATCTTCTTGTTTCTTCTTCTCATCAAACATCAATGGTATGTTCTTCTCTACTACTACTTGAAACTTATTGTTTACTTTTTGCATTTCCTTTCATAACCTAAATTTTTTGGAATTCAAGCGGTCACTTCGAGTTTCTAACGATTTCGCCATTGTTGTTCTTAAAAACCTAGAAACTAACGATCGTTTATATACTTTCAATGTTGACTCTCTTGAAAAACTTCTATTATACATTTCTCTAGTTTGGATACTCTAAACATTCTAGTGTTTCAAGTTTTCATTTCAAAAATTTCAAATAATCTCAGAAAACCTTGAAATTTCTGCTTGTTTAGTTCTTGAGGTGAAAAGCCCTAATTTTTGATTGCATTTCTTTAAGGCAAAAACTTCAAAATCAAGCGTGACAAATAGGGGAAAGTGTTAGACCAGAAAGACATTCCACCAAGCTTGGATGTCAACCTTCGGGATATCCCACTTTTTCCGCCTCTCATGACATCATCGTGGCTCTGGACCCAAAAGCGTACATTCAGGAATGTGCATCGACCTTCAATCGATGCACAATAGCCAGCCGGAGTCAAGGCATGCGAGGATATGAATGCCTCTTGTATTCTTCCACTCTTACGCCTCAATGACAAAGATTACAACATCTTTACGGCGAGAAGAATTCTATCAAGGATGGAACTTATGAACAAAAACGCCGAGGATGGATTAAAGTCGTCCCATTTCTATCACCGCCAAGACCATATCCACCATCATCGGCGTACCCCGATTGGAGCACTTGAGGCAACCATCTTGAGGCTATTCATGCACGGGAAGCAATGAGGGGAGTTGATACCCCTAGGGAATTACAAGGGAAGATCTTGAGGAATCTCTTCCTACGGGCGTCTCTGCACAAGCCACCTTATTGACAAGGGGCTTCTTTCAAGTCAGAGTGGTGCGCATGACATGTTTGCGACACAATAGCTCAACCCACCACGTGTTGTATTCCCGAGACGCGTCTCAACCGGTGCCATCATCTTCAACGAACTAAACAAAGGGTGGAGAAAGTGATTGGGTGGAGAACAGTGACCCCACTTGCAAGTGCCCATTCGTGAGGCGATCATCAACGCTCTCCTCGAGACAATGAGGGAAGTCAACTCTTCCTTAAAGGAAGATGAGCGATAGTGGTAGCCAAGGAGAAGCGACTAACCGCCTCCTTCTTCAACAAATATACAGAGTATGAGAACGAAGGCGCGAGAAAGGTCTTCGCCGGTCTCTCTTGACAAGGTCGCTAAGCCACTATCGATCATAGTGACTCGCTTCAACATGGAAGCTTATGGCCGGCGGACGCTGCCAAAGAACTTCAAGAAGGCCTGCTGCAAAGTTTGATGAACAAATTGCACGCCCCTCCATCAAAGAGCCAAAGATCTAGTTGATAAGGCGAGGCAGCGGTGGCGAGAGCCAAAGCAGAAGGCAAAGGCAAGAAGACAAGGCCGAGAGATGCGGTTCAAGCGAAGAGGAGGAGCAGCCGTGGATTCGAAAGGAGATGAAAGAAGGCCAAAAGACAAGAGTCCAACCAACCGATTCCATCTCCCGCTTCACCACCCAAAGCCTCACCATTTCAAAGCATCCTCTCAAACTCATCCAACCTCTTCTTCCCATCCCTACTACTCGCAAGCAAACGACCACCCTACTCTCTCCTACACCTACTCCTAAACCAAAACGTCGAAGGCTACATTCCGTTTGAGGACAGCCACCGGCGACATTCACTCAAATTGGCAGCTCCTGAGTCTCCTTCAGCTAAGAAAGAAAAGGAGGTCTCATTTCGGTACCAACCACCCCACTAGAGCCGCAACCAACCAACTACCGACACCCAACCATCTACCGCCCCCTGCTAACCTATTCCCGAGGTCATCTACTCGGAGGAATTCACCACCTCCTGAGGAGGTCCATCCCTCGGGAGGAGCCTACCCGAACCCCCCCTCCTCCTCCTCCTTCACCATTCAACTACTCTCCCGACCCATCACACCTACCTCACCTCGCCATACCCAAACCACCTCTTCAACACCAACAAAACCATTCAAACCAATAGACTCTTCGCCAAGTTTCTCTTTGAACTTTCTTCGATGGCGAGCTCTTCTCCCGACCAACAACCGCCTCACCTACCCCTACGCAAACCCAAAAGCCTTTTCTATCCGCCCCATCTTTACGGTTCTCCACCGACCCCTTACCGAATCCTCCCTTGTCGGTGAAAATTCGACAGCGATATTGAGATCGATTCCCCTGACCCTCCTCCCCCTCCCTCAAACAATATCCTCCTACCAATACCATACCAACCCAAGACTCTTCCTCTTCCGACTCCATCACTCCTCCACTCCAACGGCCCTTCCCAGGCCGGTCTCTCCTGACGCCTCTACCTCTGCGGTACCATTCACATTGGCCGAGCAACTTCTTCTTTTGGTACCGGCCAATCTTGAAGTTTTTGTCAAGGCCGGGCGCCATATATGAACGACTAGGCGCTCGCTAGCATCACTGCGCTACGGCTGAGATAGCCACTGCTTTGCGTCCAAGGCCAACGATCGAACTACGAGCTCTTCTACGGCAGTTTCAAGATATGCGGACTCGTTTGGGCCAGATGCGACACGATTTTATAGGCGTCCAAGATCAACATTGAAGCTCAGCGAGAGGCAGTGTATGCGTATATGCTCCTCCCTCTTCTCGAGCTTTTCCATGCCATCACTCTACATCTTGGCAATGGCGCCCTCTGTTCTAGAGCTCAACAACCTAGCTCGAGACTACGCTCACAATATTATGAATGCCCATCGTGATCGTGATCTGGCCATCACGGAGGAGAAGCAAATGATATCTATCAACCGTATTCTGATGGAAGAGAACAATCATCTTGGTGAAGAACTCGACTACCGCTCTCGTTCCACCAAACCTCCTACTGATGCCGATGACGAGTACGTACGTAGAATGGAAGAGCTAGAGAGAGAACGAAGAGAAAAAGAAGCTGCAGACAAAGGCAAAGGGAAAAGACCTTGATAGATTTGTATCTTTTCTTCCCTTTACCTTTGTATCTATCTTATCTTTTGAAAACTCTGTAAAATGTAAACATCTTGTTTATAATACAGAAGATTATCTGTTTTTCAAAATTGTCGTGTTTAAATTCTTGTTACTTCATTTTTATATCTGCTTAGAATTTAAACACTCAGTTTAAATTTATATTTGAACTGCCTTTTTTTTACTAATCTGTGTGCTATTCTATGATTTCCTTATCCATGTATGCACTTAGATTAACCTTTACACTTAAGGTGCTCTTCTGTTTGATAGAGGCATGTCTTCCGCTACCGTTTATATAAATCTCTTAGACATGCTATTATCTATCACATAGTTTGTTATAGCCCTCATTTGTAGTAATGCTGACCAGATATAAATAGGAGGAGATTGTTGATTCTTATGTTAGATTTATATATGTTCAGTTCATTATCCTAGTTTTATACTTCAGTGGCTAATCGGGCTGCGTATCGTTTAGCATGACAACTGTGTATAAAACTTTGCCAAGTATAGTTTTTAATAGGACTTTACAGGTTCAACGGAAGATCTCTTCACAAGCTTCAGGAAGACACGCTTTCAAAGCTTCTGGCGGCAGACCTTGTGTCCACACGGTCATTCATGGCGTGTCCAATCCAGCAATGATTAAATGGATCAGTTTAAATTTATCTCATCTATGTTTGAATTTAAACTGAGACATTCCCTGACACATCAAGCTGGCGACTTTCCGAAAAGCGAGGAAGACTTTTCGCAACGTGAAAGCGAGGAAGCGGCATCCCAGCTCTTTATGCGTAACAACTCTCGAATCGACACCTAGATTGCCCAAGTTTTAGAAGATCTCATAAATCATTCCTCGCTCTAGATATGCGTGAAGGCGAAATTCTGATGACGACACGCATTTAATGCATTTTACCTTACAGAGCATTCATCTTCATCTTCTCCAACGGATCTTTTTGAGTGCACCTGCTATAAATGCTGCCATTAAAGACTGGAAAAATATATAGTACAGAATCAATCAAACACTTGAAGATTTTCTCTGAAACTCTACAACTCCAAGTCTTACTACTCAGTGCATTCAAGAGATCCTCAACAGATCTAGAAGTCCTCGTCAACAATAAGAAGTTGTGCATCAACTTTTATTTCTATACTTCTTGTTGTTATTCATTCATTAACTATAGTTCTGCATGAATTAAATATCTTGTTTATACAGATATTTAATTCCCTAGACCCCAAACACAAGTCAATATTTTGTACACGATCCATTAGGAATATTCTTTGTAATAGATCTAGTGGAAAACATAGTGCACTATTTAAATCCAATGTTGATTGCCTTGGTAGTGGACGTAGCACTCTTTATAGTGTGAACCATCCCAAATTACTTGTGTTATTTCATTACTGTTTGTCTACTGTTTGAACTATTTATTACTTTAGTTATCTTTAACCTTTATACAACAGAACTTAAGTAACCTGTCAAAGGTCTACCGGTAGTCCTTATCAGCAGACTTGAAACAACTACTTTGAAAGTCTTCCGCTACTTCAATCTTTTCCATAGATTGTAAGTATCTTTCAAAGAACTTAAATAAAAGTTTTTAAGTGTACAATAAGCTATTCAACCCCCCCTTCTAGCTTATTATTGTGCCCGTTGGGACCCACACCAACCCCTAAAATGTGGTGGGCCGGAAAATTGCCAACCCAACCCAACCCATCTTGGGTTGTGGGTTAGGCGGGCCAACCCACCAACTTTTTTCTCAATTAATCTAAATAATAAAAATAATCATAAATAACACAAAAAATGTCACAATTCATTAAAAAAATTATATTTTCTACTATTATATTTTTAATAGTGTTTTCTAACAACTTTCTCTAATATTTATAGTATAAAATGAGAAAAAAATAGACATAAGAAACTATTCTATCATTACTTTTTTTGTATGTTTTGATAATCATTTTTTCTATAAATATTGTTGTTAATATACCTTATTCTGACACTTTTAGTTGTTATAAGTGTCATTTTTTGAACGAATTCAAAATCACTTACTAATATTTCAGATATAAAAATTAATCTTACATTTTGAGCGAAAAATGATTTAAACTAATTATTTCAAACTTATGACTTGGTTATTTGAAACTAATATATGGCGGGCCAACCCGCCTCGACCCACCCCAACCCACCTCAACCCGCAACCCACCGCGGGCTCAACCCATTTGACCCATCTCCTAATGGGTTCATATTTTCCCAACCCAACCCACCTTTTTTAAGTGGCGGGGTGGGCCAACCCAACGGGCCCAACCCATTTTGACAGCTCTAGTCAGTGATGGCGGCAAAGGCGCACGGGGTCATGGTAGCCTCCCCCCAGCGGAAATGGAAGGTATGGGTGGTGTCCCACCAGAAGTCCTGCAGCGCGTCGAAGATCGACAGATAGCTGGTGAAGTGGCGGAAGGTGTGCATGAAAGTATTGAAACCAGAGCCCTCCACCAAAAGCTGTGCTGCCTCGGGCAACATGTAATAAATATCCATAGCATTAGCACATGAAGCCCGCATTCTCTTAAATTTCCTGCGAAACTGAAAAAAAAAAAGAAGGAAAAAAGGTAAGTCCACTATCTTTATTTTCCTTGTAAAGTCTTTTGATAAGCAATAATAGTAGATAAGTGTGGATAGATAATAAACATATTGCATACATTGTATTTCATGAATTATAAGATTGCAGTATGCTAATAATAAAAAAAACAAACAAACAAAAGTAAATACTTGTGTAAATACATATGTAAATAAACATTTAGTTTCTTTAATAGTAAGGAAGGAAAATAAAATGTATATGCGTATTTTGAAAATATATGTCATATTCTTTTACACCCTTTTAGTAAATTAAAAGGCATTTTGTTCATTTAAACATATATTTTAACAAAAAAAATCATTTTGATGTAAATAAACACTTACCATTTTTCAAAAAAAAAAATACATGTACATAAATACACGTGTGAATAAACATTTAGTTTCTAAAAAATAATAAATAATAAAATAATAAAAAAATGTAAATATAAAAAAATGTGTATTTCGAAAATATATGTTGTATTCTTCATTCCTTCAAAAATAAAAATACATTTAAGTATGTGTTTTGGTAAAAAAAAAAAAGATTATGCATATTGTTTTGCATCTAAATAATCATTTTACATCATAGAAATGCATGTTAAAATGCATTTATCATATACATATAAAATAAGAAAATATTCATGCATCATTATAATAATCATCCTATAATTTTTTTGCATGACATTTGCATAAAGTAAAGTAGTACATGCATTCATCATGTGCATTTATTGTCCAATAAGCTGCATTAGGGGTGCGCTAAAAAAAACAAAATGCCACCAATCATAAAAATAAATATTCTCATGGCATTTACTATGTCCCTACAGCATAAGCATGCATGAAAAATAAATTTGAGGGCATGAAATATATCTGTTTTGTCCCATATTTATCTGAAAATATGTCCGAAAGTGTGTTTGGAAAAATTCGAATAGTATTTCGAAAAGTCCGTCTCGTAAATATATTGCATGCAAAAATGTGTTTTAGCGTAAAACATGCATCATGTAGCCCCAATTGCATTTATAATATAAATCATGCATAGCAGGGTCAAATAGTGACCACTAGTTCAATCATGCATCGCAAGAATAAATCACGTAAATTTCATGCATCATTACCTAATTACATCATTTAGGCATAAATAGGACATGCATAAACATCATTAATAAAGTCAGGAGTGCTCCAAGAGTTCCAAACAGTGCTGAAATCCAGCAGATCTGAAATATATCCAGGCGAATCTAGAAAAAGAAAGAAACGTACAGTGGTAGGAGGAAGATTGGACACGTGAGTGTTCCGGTCTCGAAGAATGTTTCCCCAGTCATATGGGGAGTACCGGTACTTAATTTTATTTCGGACCAGGGGAGGAAACTCTTTCCTTCTTTCATCAGATTCTGGGTGCATCGGAGCCTTCCCCTTCCTGGATCGAGAAGAAGATGTCATCTGCTAGACAAAACACTGGAATTGGCGAAGAAAAATTGAGAAAAAGAGGGAGAATAAGAAGAAAATAGAAAAGAGAGAACAAGTAAGGCAAAGAATGGTGGGTCAGCCGAAGAAAAGAAAGAAAGGAAGAAGAAAGGAGCAGTAGCTCCCTCTCCCTCACTTCCCGTCCATAATAAGGGAGGAAAATGGAATTTTTCCTTTCCTCCTCCAAAGTTTGAAGCTGCGACACTTAAGTCCTCGAAATTCAAAAGTTTCAAAATGGCCCCTGAGCTTGACGAAGAGTTAACAAAAGTAGTTTGTTAACCAAAATTAATGGCCATTCATCCAAGGACAAAAGAAAAATAATATCCCCAGCAGGGTAGCCGCAAAATAAGTAAAGAAAAATTTTCAAGCGGCAAAAAGAAAAAAAAAAAAAGAAAAAAAAATAAAGTCCCCAACTTGAAAAAGCAAAAGTGGCAGAAATGTCAAAATCAGCCGAATCCGCGGCAACCACCCGGGCGCAAAAGGTAAGAAAGGTAAAGTATTCTTACCCTGACTCTATAATAAACTCTTTTCTTTAAAAGAGAGTTTTGTTTTCAAAAAAAAAAAGAAAAAGAAAGAAAGGTTTTGTTTTTCGAATAAAAGAAGATAATAAAATAAAACTCTTTTTTCATAAAGAGTTTCGTTTTTCAAAAATAAAAGAAAACTCTTTTTTCATAAAGTGTTTCGTTTTTCAAGAATAAAAGGAAAGTCTTTTTCAAAAAGAGTTTCGTTTTTCAAAAAAATAAAAGGAAAGTCTTTTTCAAAAAGAGTTTTCGTTTTTCAAAAATAAAAGTCTTTTTCAAAAAACACAAAAAAGAGGAATATTCAAAAATATAAAAAAAGTGGAATATTCAAAAATACAAAAAAAGAGGAATATTCAAAAATACAAAAAAAGAGGAATATTCAAAAATACAAAAAAAAGAAGGATATTCAAAAATACAAAAAAAGATGAATATTTCAAAAAATACAAAAAAGAGGAATATTGAAAAAAAAAACAGGGAGAGTGAGAAGAAAGGGAAGGAAAAAGAATGATCCTTTTTACAATTCTCGAAAAAACTTGAAGAAAGTTTTCTTTGTCGTGCTCGATGACAGATTTTGATTGGTAGAGTGCAGTTTTCGGAAAATTTGAAAGTTTTCGTATTTGTGTTAGGAAACAAGGTATTGACCAGTCAGACACAGATTTGTGAAAATTCTTCATAACATATTTCGATAACAAGATATTAACCAGTTGAAATATGATTTCCGAAAAACATTCAAATCTTCATACCGTATTTGATGGTCGTCTTCGACCGTTTGAATACGGACTTTCCGAAAAACATGAAAATCTTTTTACTATTGTGCTCTTGATCGGGTTTTAACCCGAAAGACATGACATCCTCGTTGGTTATAGTTTAGGTTTTGGCCTGAACTACATTTGGTTTGATTTCCTTTATTAAGGAATACGTAGGTAGCCTACATTAGTAGGTCCGACCATCAGAGCACTTCATTTACATATTTGCTTGAAAACTACGATAACCTGTTATAACCGACTAAATATGTCTAGGTTATGGAGTTTGGATAGCATGATAAACTGTTGCATTATAACTGTTACCTATTGCATTTCTCTCCTATTTTAATTGAACGAAATTGGAGAGTCTATTGTTTATCAACGATGCCTACTCAAGAAGCCTTGGGTTACCCAGACTCCATCGCTGAGGGCTCAGAGACACCCCACTCGCACTCGATATGTGACTCTGACATGTGATATCAAGAACTGCTTAAACTTAACAAATGTCAAGTTACAGGAGTCGAAAATGCGAAAGGCAAAGCATGATGCGCAAAACAGTAAATTGCGATGGGTAAAAGTGTCAAAAATGAAACTTGAATAGGAGCATGGCGCGGCCTAAAAGAGGATTGGGCGCCGCTCCATGCCAAGGTGTTGTCGGCACCAAGTGAGCTACAGTGGCTCTCAGACTTAACGCATTGTGCAACTGGAGAAGGTCGATGTACAACTGATCGAAGCTCGCTGAGGGAATTTATAATTCCTGATGAGTCCTCCTCTCCACCTAAAAATAAAGGCGCTGGGCTCCCCTTCAAAGACACCATTTCGTCCGAGAAGAAACGCTGTAAAAAATTCTCCACGTCTTAACAACGCCAAGTTTTAGAGAGAGAAGTGAGATAGGTGTGTGTAGCCCACCAAAGCTTCCAAACCCCGTCCAAACTCTGCCAAAACATAAACCCACCGGTTATAAGTGATCTCTAACCTATTAGTTAGTATCCACCCCACTTCCCCGGCCCAAAATCCATAAAGTAAGCCGTTACTCTGCACGAGTAATGAGCTGAAAAACACAAAAAGTAAGCCGTTATTCCGCCCAACCAAAAAGGCCAAAACCTTCCAAAATAAGCCGTCATTCTGCCCGAGTGAACAAGCCAAAGTCATCCAGAATAAGCAATCATTCTGCCCGAATCACAACAACAACAACAACAAAAAGACTCCCTCTCCCTGAAGGACAGAGCAAGCACACTACCGCTCTAAAAGGTAATAACCTTTAAGGGCGTTCCTTTTTATTTATTATTTATAAATTAATCATTTTCAATGTAGCCAATATAAGTCGCCCGGATTAGATTAGGAGATATTATGTAAAAGAGCCGTTATAATGGCCAAATATTTTAAAATATATTTGTAATTATTGTAAGGAAATGGCTGCAAGTCCGTAAATAATGTAGCCGCGGATGTATTTGTTTTATTTTCTGATCTTTTAATGCTTTATTTATTTGCTGAATAAATATAACAATAAGCATACTATAGCCAAAAACTATTTTTGAGACCGAAAGGGCGAGTTGGGTGCCTAGCACCTTCCCAACTCGTAACTTAGCCTCCGAACCCGTTTTCTATCTCTGGTTATTCTTTTCTTTTTTCTGGTTTTACTTTATTTTTGCCTTAAAATAAAGATGGTGACTCTAAAACTTTTTGGATCCAGTGGGGCCTCGCAACACTCCTTCTTTGCACTTTTTCGTTTTTTCCTAAAAAAAGGAGAATGGGAATGGAAGGGTGATGTATTCCCATATCCTGGTACCCCCTAAACAAGGGATAACTTGATGCGGGAAACCCAAAGCTCCCATAGTGATCCGAAATAGGACATAAGGCTATTTTTAATAAAATCCATAGTGGGGGCATTGCAACATCCTTGTTTGCACTTTTCCGTTTTCCCCTAAAAAAGGGAAAATGGGAATGAATGGGTGATGCATTCCCATATCCTGATATCCCCTAAAAAAGGGATAACTTGATGCGGAAAACCTAAAGTTGTGACACCCCGCTCCTTCGTTAGCTCGGTTTGCGTGCTATACTTGCACTTCTTCCTTTGTCGACTGTATGTTTGGTTTGTGAGAGGGTCTAGATATGTATGAGAGACCATATTAAGACCAAAACACTATTAAGAGACTCCATATAGTTGTTGACTTGCTAAAGTCACAAGTCGTGACTCGACGATAGTCGGAATGCGACGCGATTGAGGGTTTGCTTGCGTTTTGTGTTCGTGACCTCGGTTTGGGTCCTAGACCTCTATATGATGGTTTATTAACATGTTTAGAAGTATTAGACTTCAATTTGGAGGTGTTCCTTAAGTCTATCGATGATTTGGAAGCTTTGGAGATAGCGCTCGCTCTCTATCGCTGTGAGTTCGGGAGTGAGTCGTGTAATCGCTCTCCTTTGGGACTCTTATTTCCCTAGTTGTTTTTCAACTTCCTAGAAGTATTTAAGCTTCTTCATTAGCCCTTAGACTTGCCTTTAAAAGTCTCCCTTTCATTGCTCGCTCGATTGCAAGTTCATTCGCTCCGTTGCCCGTTGTTGCACGTTGTTGCACCCCTTCTCGGTTTCGCCCCGAGTTGTTTCTGGAGTTCTTCGGTGTGTTTCCGCCTTGTTTTGAGTTGGGTTAGACCTTGGAATGGTTGCCCATGAGTTTGGGATCATTTAGACATGTTTAGATCAAGTTCTCGAGAACATAAGCAGGCCCAGAGGCCCGCGCGCCTCGGCCATAGTGAGGCGCCTCAAGTTCGAGAGCATTGCAAAATGAAAATAAGCTGGATAGAAGCCCAGGCGCCCGCCTGGATAATGTGAGGCGCCCGCCTCAACATCAGAATACACATACGGGATTTTTCCTCTGTTTTGTGTTTGGACGAATTATACCTATCCTACCCTCATTAAACCCCCTATAAACCCTTCCTAACCACCCATACTTAACCCAAATCATGTCCTAACATTAGTTGGAAGTTAATTAAGGTTAGATTAGTGATTGATTAATCCTAATCTCTACTAATTGTACCAAGGAATTCCCTGTTTTGCCCTCATTGCTTGGGAAGTATAAATAGCCCAATCTCTTCACAAAATCAGCCAAACCTCTTCATTTTCCTCCACAAAAATCGTGAGTTAGAGAGAGAGAGACTCCATGGGAGATTCAAGCCCTAGCTCCTTCTCTTTTCGATCCAAGACGATCCAACCAACCGATTGCCTTCAAACTCGAATCTGAAGCCTGAAGTCTCGACGAAAGTGAACAAGTCCACCGATCGGATTTGCATTCTCTTGAGTTTTCACCAAGCTGTAAGTTACTTGCTTTTGATTTTGGTTCATTGGCCCTAAGGAAAATAACTTTTATGCTATTTGTGGGCAATGAACACTTGATATGCTTTGTATGCCCAATTTTGGGGATTTTTGGAAGTATAAACTTATTAGGAGCATTTGTAATGTAAAACCCTAAAATGTTGCTTGATTGTGTTATGCATGGATTCATACATTGATAATCATCATAAACATGTTCATTTAGCTCCCGTATATGTTTAGAGTCAATAGCATGATCGTTGACGTCGTTTGAGATGCATGTATGCACTTTTCTTTCGCGAGATGCTTTGAATCTCGTGTTTAAGACTTATGTTGTAACTTCATGGTTATTTGTTAGAAGGCATTCAAAACATCATTTACATGCCTTGATGTTTGTTAGATGCTAGTTGCATCGACGGTTTGGTTGCTAGTTGATTCTAGCGAAAACCCTTTTCGCCACTTTTCCTGGCCGTCGTCGGGCGAAGTTCTCGCCTCGAAGTTCTTGGCCCTGTTTTGATGAGGTTTGAGACTTGATTCCTTTGGTTATAGATTGGAGGATATTAAGGTTGAATTGTAGACCAATTTTGGCTTGAAGGACTCGAGAACGCACGCTGGAGAGGCCGATCGAGCAAGGATTGAACAAACCCTAAATGCTGAAATGGCTTTGATGCGTCGCATCACTATAGCCTTAAGCACCGCAGGGTCTAAATTCGCATCGTTCGATTTTGCCTCTTTTTCTGATCTGTCCGAAAGTTTGACCATTTAGACCTAATCTAAACCCATCCTAACCCTACTTAATTACCCTAATACTAATCCTAAACACCTATTAAGAGATTAGGGGCTAATTAGTGGCTTGATTAGTGAGTTAATCCCCATATAAACCCAAGAAACCGCCGCATTTCTCTCCATAGTTCGGCCAAGGCAAGCAAGTCGACTTCCCTTCTCTCTTCTTGCGATTCTCGGGAGCTCTCAAAGGAGCTTGAGAGAGGGCTTGAGAGTGTTGATTCAAGGGTTTGGGGACCAAGCTTGAAGCCATAGCTGGTCTTTTCTTTATCTTCCCCATTCTACCTACAAACTTGAAGAAGGAGATGAAGAGAAGACATCATCTCTAGGGCACCGAATTTTCAGATTTGTTAGGGCTAAGTTGAGTAAGTTTCTACCTTTCTTCTTCTCCTTTTTTTAGGCTCCATTGACCCTAGGGAATCAACCATGTGTGCTATTTGGGTCAATGGAAGCCATTGTTAGGGTTTATAGAAAATGTATGAACCCTAGGATTTCAAATTTATGTTAGAACTTGATTGGCCTATGTGAGACCATGATTATGTGAAATTCATGTTCTAAATTGCCTATTGAACTTGATTATGTTATGTATTCATGTAGATTGATGTTAGTTTGGTTGAGATGCTTGGAGGGTGATTTGCCCTAATTTGGTTTTTAGCTTGCAATCTAATGATGTTAGCTTGATTAATATGTTTTACAAGCTTAATAGAACATATTGAACCATGTTGTGAATTTTAATCATGAATTGAATGTTATGATTGGTATGATGACTTGATGATATTATGCACAAGATGGCTAAATTATTCTAAGTTGCATTGTTAATTAGTTTGTTGGGTTTATGAGTATATTGAACATTGGGATTGTGGTTTTCAGCGATAGTATGAACATGGGGGGTGATGAAGCCTAAGCTTCTAATCCTTGAATTTTCGAAAACTTAGATTGAACTCAACTGAGTTAACCTTTGGTTAGTATGAATCCTAGAACTATAATTTTAAGTCCTACGGAATTTTGTAGAGTTCATGGAGGTCGAGCCTCCAAGAAGTTTTGAAGTGTGTGTAGCACACTTGATTATGAGAGCTTATATGATCTCTGCATGATGTTTATAAAGCAGTGTGACTAATTCTAATCTATCCCAAGACGAAATCCCAAGGTCGTGTCGCTGGAAACAATAACAACAACAAGTAGCAAATAATGGTAGGGTCATAACGGCGATACATCGACAACTCAAAACACATGCGAAGCTAAATAAAATAAAACAAGGCGCCCGAGCTAACAAGCTCAAACTAAAACAACCAAAGAGATAATAAATCTCTCGGTCCAAAAATTTACATTCGCGGTGCCGCAACATTGGGCACGAGGACAAACTCCCTCGTTATGCAATTCAATATTAAGGTGATATAAACCAAGTCATCGGCGAAACTACGTCGGAACTCCAACATTAAACTAAGTCTAAGACTCTAGTCTAACAACTCAACGGCTAAAAACATGCCTGAGAACAAACATAATATTTAACTAGCAATATAACATGCTAAACATAATCACCACTAACCAAGCGACTAAAACCAGTGCTACCAACAACATAAGTAATCTGATAATAATAAGTACTAACAACAAGTAAGCATATGGAAGCATAACTACCAATATACATCAAGCACGACTTCTACCGTCGGGCTACCAAAGAATAGCTAACAACATAATTACAACATTACAATCACATCAAGGTTTGCTACCCAATAATGAAGTTTACATAACTTCATCTTCCCAACGACCTCAAAAAACAAAATAAACATCTAAGTAGCAACCTTGCCAAAAGAATCCTTGTCAACGCAACCTTCTTGATTTACTTGGATCCGCCGACGGCTCGGATCTAGGAAAACAACCAACAAATAAAAGTAAGTCACAAAGACTTAGTAAGTTACTAACCATAACTTCCTATCATGGCATACTGCTCAATCATAAATTATATCATGCTATCGTCATGAAATAACCTTATAATAAATCATGTTATGGCATCCATGCTCAACATTAAATAAATATGTTATCATTAAAGTATAACATCTCATCATAAAAACCATGTCAAGGCATTTTAGTCTTAAACAACAATAATTTATATACTTTGCATAAAACAACATTTCCATAATATTCATGTGATAGCATATATGCTTAACAACTTTAATCAATATGTTATCTATTAAGTACAACATGTAAGAAACCAAAACAAACCCCATATCATATCCAATTCACTAAGCACGTTATTCACTTAAGCACTTGTGAAACAATTCATATATATATATGGGATATGATACCATTACCAAATTCCTCCGCTGTCGCTCCCGCAAAAACACGCAAAAACCCTTATGTGCCCTCGATATCCCTCTCGAGATATCGACGCCCCCGAGACGCTCCGCCGAAGTTCCATAGTTATCAAAGTCATGTGTATTACTACAACTAAGATAAACTACTTCCCACCGTGGCCATCGATGGAGGGTGTGTAGCCCAGACGGCGATTCATCGCGATCACGAATCCCACAATTGCGTGAAGACGATGTATCGTCCTACCAAAGACTCAACAGACCGACGCCAGCTGGACTCAAAACCCAAGCACAAGTAATATATACTCATATGCTCAAAACAAGTAGGTAAACACTCTACCATCAAACTAGTCATGCAATTCATTCACAACTAGCATAAACATCACAACCGAGAATCATATAAGCTTCATAATCAAGTGTGCTTCACACTTCAAAACTTCTTGGAGGCTCGACCTCCATGAATTCTACCCAAAATTCGTAGGACTTAAAATTATAGTTCCTAGGATTCATACTAACACAAAGGTTAACTCCGTTGAGTTCAATCTAAGTTTTCCGAAAATTCAAGGAATAGAAGCTTAGGCTTCATCATCCCCCTATATTCATAACTATCGCCAAAACCATAAACCCGATGTTCAATAAAATCATATAAACCCAACAAACTAATTAACAATGCGATTTAGAATAAATTAGCCATCTTGTGCATAATTTCATCCAAGTCATCATACCAATCATAACCTTCAAATCATGATTAAAATTTACAACATGGTTTAATATACTCTATTAAGCATATAAAACATATTAATCAAGCTAACATCATTAGATTGCAAGCTAAAACAAAATTAGGGCAAGGCACCCTCCAAGTATCTCAATCAAACCAACATCAATACTCATGGATATTTGACATAATCAAGTTCAATAAACTAGTTAGAACATGAATTTCACATATCATGGTCTCACATAGGTCAATCAAGTTCTATCATCAATTGAAAAACCTAGGGTTCATGCTTCTTCTAAACCCTAACAATGGCTTCCATTGACCTCAAATAACACAAATGGTTGTTTCCCTAGGGTCAATGGAGCCTAAAAGGAAGAAGAAGAAAGGTAGAAACTTACCAAAACTCAGCCCTAACAATCAAAATTGCGGCCCTAACAATGGTGTCTTCTCCTCAACTCTTTCTTCAATCTTGTAGGTAGAATGGGGAAGAAGAAGACCTTAGCAATGGCACCAAGCTTAAGCCCTTCAATCTCCCTAGAAATCACCTTCTCAAGCCTCTT
>JABEVN020003783.1:0-16895 GCA_013146195.2 Codonopsis lanceolata | reverse complement strand
TGCATTATAGCGCTACAAGCTGCATATTTCTCCTCGTTTTGAAATGAAGCGAAATTGGAGAGTCTATTCTAATCAACGATGTTCGTCTACTCGATGGCTGCGGGTTACCGTAGACTCCATCGTTGAGGGAGCTCTAATAGACACCCCAATTTCGTTACCTCGAATATATGACATGACAAAAATATCAAAGCTGTTAAAACATTAACAAATGTCAAATTACTGAGTCAAAATTGCAAAAGGACAAGCGGGATGCCTGAGGACAAATTACGAGGGGGAAGTGTCAAAAATGAGCCATGTTTGAGGTTTGGGCACCACCTACTGAGGTTTGGGTGTGGCGCCCAAACCACATGAGTGGCACCCCACTCTCAGCTTGTTCATCACTCCATTGCTTGGTAAAATGCAATTCATCAAACGGTGTACAACTCACTCGATGCACGGAGAGAGAAATCACAAAATTCAACGATGTCGGCTCCTTCCTATAAATAGAGGTGTCAGGCTCCTTCATTCAACACACAATTCATCAGTAAAATTTCTGCGTCTGCATTTACTTTGAAGAAATAAAATAGCGATAGATCACCACAAAAGCCTCGAAACCACGCCAAACCTCCGCCAAACACAAATCCAGCAGGTAGAAGTGTTCCTTAGCCCCTGACTAGGTATCCACCCTTTTCCCGGTCCAAAAATCATGGATAAAGGGTGCTCTGCCCAGATTAAAAAGGCCAAAATAGCCGATGGTAACTGCGCCCAAAATTTAGCCTTTTCGGCCAAACAAACAACGAGAAAATAAGCAGTTACCTGCCAGATCCGAGGCGAAAAGTAACTTTCAGGCGATTCTGTTGCCCAAATTCACACAACACACAACTTCAACCCGGACCAGACCAGACCAGAAAAAAAGACTCAGGGGCAGGCGAGCACACCCTACCAGTTTGTAAGCTTTTATTGTTAAAGTCTTTTATTTCTATGTAATAGTATTATTTCAGTCATTGATGTAAATATATAGCGGTTGTCTTTGCCCAGGATTTAGAAAATAGTACTAAATGTAGCCGTTATTATGGCAAAATGTTTTTAGATAAGTTTGTATTTATTTACTTTATTTATTCAATAAAGTCTTTATTTGTAAATGTATTATTTCGGTCGGTTCAATATCAAAATATAAGCAGTTATCTTTGCCGGATTTTATTAGGAAATAATACTAAAAAGAGTTATAATGGCCAAATATTTTAAATAATGTACGTAATTATTGGAAAGAGGCAGTTGCGAGTCCGTAAATAATGTGGCACAGATGTATCTGTTTAATTTTCCCTTGTCAAAATAAGACCTTATTTATTGCTAAATAAATGTGACAATAAGCATACTTGACCAAAAAGCGTTCGAGACCGAAAGAGGCGAGTTGGGTGCCTAGCACCTTCCCAACTCGTAACTTAGCCTCGAACCCGCTTTCTAAAATCTCGGTTTCTTTTCGGTTTTCCTTTATTTTTGCCTTAAAATAAAGGTGGCGACTCTAAAACATTTTGGATCGGTGGGGCCTCATGACATCTTTCTTTGCACTTTCCGTTCTCCCTAAACAAGGGAGAATGGGAATGGAAAGGTGATGTATTCCTATGTCTGGTATCCCTAAACAAGGGATAACTTGTAGAAAACCCAAAGCACTCATAGTGATCCAAATAGGCCATAAGGCTATTTTCATAAAATTCATAGTGGGGACGTCGCAATATTCTTTCTTGCACTTCTTTATTTTCCTGAAAGATAAAAGGGGAGAATGGGAATGGAAGAGTAATGCATTCCATATCTGTTATCCACGAAATAAGGGATAACTTGACATGGAAAACCATAAGTTCCCATATTGGATACAAAATTCACTCGAGGCAGCAGAGGCACATTCCAACGTGCTAATATAGACAACACTCCTCTCGCACTTTGGATTTCGTCTTCCCTAAACAAGGAGGAGGGTGGAGCGAGGCGGTGGTGTCCCGCATCCGCGTCTGGCGCACCTATCAAGGGCGGCGCGGGGCGCGAACATCCGGGAACCTCAGTTGTACCAAAAAGAAAGGGAGAAATGAATTGTGGAGCTTGGTCATTTAACATCGGCGGCTGAGCGATTTTAATTTTTGTGGGTTCTTATTCATGGCGGCCTTCACACTGAGAGTGCGATTCCCGATCTTGAGTTCCATCTCGATATGATTCCACACAATTTGATTTATTTTTCAATATAAAAATTTGAATAAATATTTATACACTCTTGAGTTTTATCTCACTTAAAATTGAAGTATGAGGTCATTGCTGTAGAAGAACCAGAGAAAGCGTTTCTAGAGAATAAGAAATGAAGTTTCTCTTTGGGTAATAAAAGTTGAGAAAGTCTTTGCCAAAAAATGACCAAAGTGCTCTACATTAAATATCAAGTGCATCTTAACGTCATATTAGTAACCTTAAGCGAGTGGCTAAGGTATAACTAGACAAAAGTTATAAAAATATGAAAATGATACAAAACTTAGGTTGGGTGGTAAAGTGAGATTTTATAAATATTTTGGAGGAATTTTGTATTTTAGTGTGTAAGTATATACTTTGAGGTTGAGATTGATTTCTATAACACAATTTATTATTTTTTTAAAGAGAGTCATAAATTCCAAAATAGATATAAGTGAAATCTCTAACAACAATGTGCTTATCTAAGATAGTAAGTTTGAATTGTTTTTTAATTCATACCAGATAAAAGTAAAGAATTCATGTTTGATATTAAAAAAGAAATTTAAAAATAACCAATAAAAACAAATGTATAGGATAAGTTGTTATACAATGACTAAAAGCACACATTATAAATGACTGAAAAATAAAATATTGAAAAACCTAAACACACAACAACACAATTTATAAGTCTCAAAAACTGTAAAGATTAAACTACAAGAAAAATATAATAATTAAAAGTAAAAAGAAAGTGAAGGAACAAACAAATCACTTTAAAAAATCATTAACATATATACGTGAACCTACTAGTTCATTAAAAGCCAAAAGCAATTGCTATATCTAATCTAATGTAATCTAATATAATATAATCTAACTAGTTATAAAAGTGTTGGTTGTCTTTTACAACTTAATGTATGGACAAACCTACCATTTAACTTAATAAATCACTCACCAAATTAAGGCCAAAAGAGTAAATTTGTCATAAACTAATTAATTCAATGAATAATTAAATAATAGTTTGATCCCTTAACTTGTACCTATTTTAAATTTAGGTCCTACATTATTTAATTTAATTCATTTTGTCTTGTATTTTGATTTTCTTATAATTCCCAACCTACCACAGCGTTACAAATGTTGCCCAATATTTTCGAAATGACAAAAATACTTACTCGGTTGAGACACTAAAACTTTATTGAAATTAAAAAATAATATGGTTTTACTTTCTTAAATATGTTGGGAAAATTATAAGATTTATATGAAAAATTATATCTATAGTAATAGAATTGTCGAGTTAGTATCGAGATATTAAGCAAATTTATAGCATGTTTAGTTATTACCCATGAATAAAATAAGAGAAATAAGTTAAGAAAATGTGTCATAATGTCAAGAAGATGAAAAAATGGAGAATCATTTGATAAATTTGTGTCTTTTGTTAAGGACAATACACATAAATTTATCATGCCAAACAATAATGATTAGAAAAAAATTGCGATAAATATTATAAATCACTTGCCATGAATTAAGGCCAAAAGAGTAAATTTGTCATAAGCAAATTAATTTCATGAATAATTAAAAAATAAATTGATCCCTTTACTTGTACATATTTTAAAGATAGATCCTACATTTTTTAATTCTATTCATTTCGTCTTATATTTTGAATTTCTTATCAGTTTCCCCTTCCTACCATTATCGTTACAAATTTCACTCAATATTTTCTAAAATGACAAAAACACTCGTACTCAGTCGAGTCAGTAAAACATTGTGCGATTTCCAAATCATTATATTTTCAAATATCCACATGGGTTTTGGTTTCAATTTGAATATTTGTAAAAAGCGAAATTCAAAGTTGTGTGATGATGTGTCTTAAATGATGAGTTTTTCAAATTAGTTATTTTGAAGGAAGGAGTAAAGAATTAAAAAAAGAATCAAATCAAATAAAAAATTAACATTTGGGGGGAAAATGGGATTGTAGAAGTAGTTAGTCAGTAGAGGAAGTGCATCTATATCGATAGCCAGTTCTTTTAGTTTGATTTGGCACTTGTTAAAGTTACTAGATCCTGTACCTTAAGTGCCATAGGTTCTAATCGTGATCCCAAAAGAAATGGGAGATCCGGTCTAAAGAAATCTTTGATAGCTTCACTTCGCATTTGTAGTCTTCAGTTAAGAATCTTCATGGTATATTTTATCTACCCAGTGAAAACTTCTTTTCTTTAGACATCAATACCACTTCTATTTCCAGAGATAGAAGAAATCATAGGAAGAAGTGCATTCTAAGACCATTTCCTTATGAAATGCCTTTCATTCCTTTTTTATAGCTACCTATTGCTACTATAAGACTCAGTAAGAAGCTCCTCTTCCTTAAAAAGAATCCTTAATGATGATGTGTCTATAAATGATGAGTTTTTCAAATTAGTTATTTTGAAGGAAGGAGTAAAGAATTAAAAAAGGAATCAAATCAAATAACAAAATTAACTTTTGGGGGGAAAAATGGTTAATTTTGCCACTATACTTTGATTAATTGTTACATTTTGCCACTGTACTATGTTTCGAGCAAAATTGTCATTATACTTTTAAATATATATGCAATTTCGTCATTATCCCTAACTGCCATCTAATTTTAACGGTGACTTAACAGAAGCTAAAGATATTTGATTTTTTCGTTTTAGCAAAGCAAGGTGAACACGTTTTTTTTGTTGTGGTGATTGGCGGTGGCGGCGATTGCAGGGATGGTGGTGGTGGTGGTTAGGAGTGGTGTTTGGGGGTGATTGTAAGCATAACAATGGTAGTTTCGGTGGAATATGGCATTGTTAGATTTCCAAATTATCAATTTTTCAAAATAAAAATAATATGAGAGACATACGTTCATAAATTTAGTTACAAACTCGTGCGTTCACAATTTAGTTTTAGAAGAAAAACATTGGGCAGACACTTTTGAAGATACAAAACATTGGGAAAAACTCGGCACGGTGGCCTAATCTTCCATGGATACACATAAATTCTTTGATTAAGAATTCTAAAGGCGCGCACATAAACAACAATAATGATTATTTGAACCAAGTGCAGATAACCTATGTTTTCTGCAATTCACATCAGGATCGACTGGTGATGTTAAAGGAGTGATGATAACTCATGGAGGGCTCATTCATAACGTGAAGTTAATGCGAAAGAGATACAAGAGCACATCAAGGACAGTATTAGCAAGTTGGCTTCCTCAGTATTACATCCTGGTTGTTGTGCAGTAATTAGGGTCCCGGAGGACACATTGGTTCTGAAGAATTGTCCAGCCCTAGATGATTCTTGAATTCTCTGAAAGCTGCATTTTTCAAAAGTCCTGTTATGCAAAATCAACTTATTAGAGTTGCTGTCTTTTTTCCAAGCCAGTAACACTGACCTTGTACTTGGTCAATCTATCAAACATATAAGTAGATGTTTTGTTTATAGATAATGGTAATAATGGTCAAATTGTCAACTAATTTACCTTTCCTAACTATTTTGTTAAAGAATTCGGACCCATGAGATAGATTATGTAAGAGTACAAGAAGGCTATACAGAGTATGCCTTGTATGTTTACCTGTACATGATTGAATTGATACTATGTGATTGACGCAGAGATTGTATACAACCAATATATACCATAAAATATATGTTAATATGTTAAAGTTAGGAATACTATATTGAAATATAAAGCATTATTATGAACAGAAATGTAAGTTATAACTAATTGATAAATATTAGATTTACTCTTGCATCATGCAAATTCATGTTGCAAATGATGCAATTGTGAGCAATATGTGTCCATTGGAGTCAATTTTCTCTTGCTCTTTTTTTTTTGGTTTATTCAGTTATGTGATTTATATAAATTATTTTTAATCAATATTAACAATAAAAATAATATTTTAATTTAAAATTAATATCAAACATTAAAATATAACATATTAAATGTAAATTATCATAAATAAAACAATGTGAATTCCAAAATAAACACAAACAAAAAAAGTTCTTCAACAATCTAAAACGGGTTTGGTTTAGTAACTAATATATATATATATATATATATATATATATATATATATATATATATATATATGTGTGTGTGTGTGTGTGTGTGTGTGTGTGTGTGTGTGTGTGTGTGTGTATACATATAATATGTGTGTGTGTGTGTGTGTGTGTGTGTGTGTGTGTGTGTGTGTGTGTGTAATATATATAATAATAATAATAAGTAAATACAAATAAATCAAAAGTCATTCACTACACGATTAAGAGCTTTGTGAGTTAGGTTAGAAACAACATATGGACTAAGGCTCCATTTGTTTCACGGAAAATAACTTTCGGAAAACGTTTTCTTCATTTTCCGGTGTTTGGTAACCTTAGGAAAATGTGGTCAACGTATAGTACAGCCCACAACTCCACTTGAAGCCCTACGGGCCCAAGATTCCCCCCAATCTGGTACCCCACTGGGCCAAATCCTACTCCCTCGGCCCACAGATACACTGGCTGCTCTTTCCTCTCCAACTGGGCCGCCAACTGTGCAGAGCCCTCCAGGCCCACTCGCCTCTACACCTCTTTCTCAAAACAGGCCCAATCCGCCTACATCATCACATGCACCTAGTCCCTCGTCTGGTACTACAAATGCTCAACCTCCACCTCCGTTGGCCCAATCTAGAATGGTTACACGCAGCATGCATGGTATTTCTAAACCAAAAATTCATTTTAACCTTCACACTTTTGTTTCTCATTCTCCCATTCCCAGTAACCCGAAAGCTGCGTTGTCCGACCCAAATTGGAAATTGGCCATGATAGACGAGTTTGATGCTTTAATTAAAAATAAGACTTGGGAATTAGTACCCCGTCCTCCTAATGTGAATATTATTCGATGCATGTGGATGGATTTTTCTCATAAAACGAAGTCCGATGGTTCATTTGAGCGGTATAAGGTTCGCCCGCTGGTGATGGCAGTCTCAACAGTGGGTATTGACCGAAACATTTAGTCCGGTGGTCAAACCAGCCACTATTCGCACGGTTTTAAGTCTGGCTCTCTCGAAGGGTTGGTCCATTCATCAACTGGACGTCAAAAATGCCTTCTTACATGGGACATTACAAGAAACAGTTTATATGCACCAACCATTAGGTTTTCGAGATTCTAGATATCCGGACTATGTTTGTTTGCTAAAAAAATCTCTCTATGGCTTAAAACAGGCACCAATGGCGTGGTATCGCCGTTTTACGGATTTTGTCTCCACCATTGGGTTCTCTCATAGTAAATCTGATCACTCTTTATTCATTTATGGTAGTGGTACGGATATTGCTTATATTTTACTCTACGTGGGACGATATTATCCTTGTTTCTTCTTCTCACAATCTCGTGAAATCAATTATGGCATCTCTAGCTTCTGAATTTTCTATGAAGGACCTTGGTCCTTTGAATTATTTCTTGGGCATTGCAGTTACTCACTATGATGGTGGGTTATTTTTGAGCCAACAAAAATATGCCGAAGATATACTTGACCGGGCCGGGATGTCTTCTTGCAAACCGTAGGCCACACCTGTTGATACTAAAGCAAAGCTTGGTCATTCTTGTGGTGTACCGTATGAGAACTGCCTCACTATCGCAGCCTTGCGTAAGCGTTACAAGATCTTTACATTTACTCGACCAGACATCTCATATGTTGTTCAGCAAGTATGTCTTCACATGCATGACCCACACACCTCTCATATGCTCGCCTTGAAGCGTATAATGCGCTATCTACGTGGGACATTACACTTGGGTCTTCATTTATCCCTGGCCTTCTCTCTTCACCTCACATCCTACACATGCCGATTAAGGGTTTGTCCCGACGAGACGCTCCACATCTGGTTATTGTGTATTCTTGGGTGAAAATTTGATCTCTTGGTCATCTAAACGGCAACCTACTTTATCCCGCTCTAGCGCAGAGGCAGAATATCGGGGTGTAGCTAATGTAGTTTCCGAGTCGTGTTGGCCGCGCAATCTTTTGCTCGAGTTGCTTGTTCCCATCAAGAAGGCGACACTTGTTTATTGTGATAACATCGCCATTTATTTATCCTGAATCCAATCCAACACCAACGTACTCAAGCATATCGAGATGGACATATTATTTGTTGGTGGAGAAAGTTGAACGAGGACAAGTACACGCTCTTCATGTTCCGTCTCGGTTTGGGCACCGATATTTTCAATGAAGGGGCTTCCCTGAATACTTTTTGATGACTTTTTGTGCCGCCAAAGATCAAAGATCCTCCTCCTCGCTCGATCGCGGGGTCTCAAGTTAGCAAATATTGTGCATGAGATTTTGTAAATCTTGTTTGTATCCTATATCCCTATCTTTTAGTTATGTAAATATTTGCATATCAGAATAGGTATATCAGTTCCTAATTTATAGGCATAGATTGGGTTAGGACTTTTGTATATATGGAAGAGTTGTTGGAATGAAAAGGCACGGATTCAATTTCCTTCAGGGCATTCATGCAGAGTCGATTAAGGCAGCTTATGAATTCTTTGATTTGATGACTTTTTATAATTGTTACCGGACGTTAAAGCATTACCCATGTATGGCTAACCCCTAAGCCCATGCGGGCTATATAAACGTAAACAAATATTCTAAATAATATATAGTGGAGCACGATTTAGCGATCTAGGATGCATTGTTGGGAGGCTGTGTTACTCATCAGAATGTTGAGTTAGGGGAAATTGCAGCAGAAAGGCTTGTAGCATTGCCCCCAGTGGCGGATCCAGGAATAATGTTGACCGGTGTCCAAAATTTTAACTACTCCCTCCGTTCCAAAATATATAACGTTTTCGAGCTTTTTACACAAATCAGAGAAACATATTGTAAAGATTAAACTGTCCTTATCCAAACATTAATGAGGTGTCTTAATATTCTTACCGAAAAAGTCAAACACGAGTTACAGGGTCAATAAATACATGTAAAATTGGGGGGGGGGGGGAAAGGGAAAATGTTCCTTGAAATTTTCAAAGTGTCATTTATTTTGAAACAAAAAAACTCTTTCAAAACGTCACATATTTTGGGACGGAAGGAGTATTATATAAAAAAAATTAGAAATTAAAATTTGTTTTTTACGCATTTTCATACGTTGAAAACACGTAATTAATCATCATCATTAATATTTATTAACATGTCTTTTTCAATATAACATACTAGTACAAGAGAATCATTTAAAAATTGATCGGATATTTGATTTTGTAAATTTGTCTTGACAATATTTTTTAAAAAGAATGTAGGAAGGGTCCAATGAAAACTTTTGGAGGGGTCCAATTGTCAAATATCACAAAACTACTCCCAATTTTTTTTTCTTGAGCGGTGTCCATGGACACCTCAAACTCCTATGTGGATCCGCCACTAAGCATTGGAACCTGATAATATTGGAAACTATGTGATGTTGGCAAATTTATATGCTTTTGTAGGTCGATGGTCTGATTTGAAGAGAGTGATGATTAAGGATATGTTCTGATTTGTGCCACTTTGGATAGCTTAACAGGTCTATTAAAACTTGAACAATATTAATGCATATTCATTGACAAATACATGATTTTGATCAAGGGTTGAAGGACTTTAAGTCCTGTATTGACTACAGTCAAAACATTTTTCTGATCATGCTCCATAAAGTCCAAGCTGCTAAGTAATGAAGAAAGAGTTGGTATGAGTCTCGAAATTTCTGGATAACAAATATCTAGACGATGCCTCCAATAAGTGACTGATAACAATATATTCACATGGATAGTAACAAAGAAAGAAAACAATGGATATGAAACAAAACGTGTCTTCCAGCTTTGATCTTGAAAAACTGTATAAAAAATATATGAAAGAAAGAAGGAAAAAGAAACATATGTACAACTATAGCATACTCGAGTGTGCAGTGTGTGTTGATATTGATAATCCAACAGAAGAGAAGAAAAAAAAATCTAGTAATGTAGAAGCAAGGTACATATTTATCTAACAGAAGAGAAGAAAAATAATCTGGTAATGTAGAAGCAAGGTACATATAATTAAAGCCTAAGACTAAACCTTAAACTGTTTGACCTACACAAACTGTCCTTACTGTTATCAAAGCCTCTGACTTTTCATGATATATAATCTCATACCAATGCCTAAACAAATCCTGATTAAGGTTAGTTCTTTCCATCACTCTCATCTGTTTCTTGAATTTTCTTTCAATAATAATCCTATTTTCAAGATGTAATAAACCTGATTTCACATCAATTAGCAATACCCGTCAGTTCAATACCCAAGAAATGATGAATTGATATCAACATTAAGTTTTCCATTAAGTTACTGGAAAACATTTGGTCTACAATTGTTTTTGGATCCGCCACTGTTCTTATCTTGTATAAATGTGCACTCATCCATGTCTATTATCATGCATGTATTCCTTTATGGTGCAATGATAGTGCACTGTTAGTCTCTGCTTGTAATTTTGTGCATTTGTTTTTGGCTGGTATATTGCTTGTGAAGTCATTGAGCTTATAGGGAAGCATGTAAACTTGCATCTTTGAAAACCTTTGTTGTGTTCCTGATAAGGTTGAGAGGAGACTGGCATACATTTGAATCTTGGTGACATGGTTGACCTCACAGCCTTTCTAGACACTACTACTGGAAGCAGAGTTTTTCCTTCTCCAGTATGTTGATTCTCCACTGTCATCTGTCTTTGAGAAGAATGACTTTCTTAATAATTTGGTTCCTGACTGAAAGTTACTGAACTTGGACTTTACCAAAACAATGTCCATCAATTACGAACCACATCGTTGTTTTGGCATGCACCAATTCATGGTTCCTGTTATCTCACTACTCCTATCTCCCTACCCCCTATTGCTTGAGCCATCCCCATGTCTTTTTACTTGGGGTCTGGCACAAACCTATCACCCACTCGTAAATTATTAGTCCTACCTGTAAATTACGAACCAATTCATGGTTCCTGTTATCTCACTACTCCTATCTCCCTACCCCCTTATTAAATCATGCTTGTAATGGATTTGTACCTTTTGAATATGCATTTTGTTTAGCCATAATCTCTCCATCACACATGCAAGCATGAAAATATAGGAAAGTGAGCTTATTATGAAAGACTGTTTAGGACTTTTAGATGAAAATGAGATGTAGAACTTGATAAATCTTTACTGATCAACCTTATTTGACACATAAAATGGAGCTCATAATGAGACTTTGTTAACCATGGTTGTTCTTGTTAATTAATTTGCTGGAAACATACTTTTCAATCTCTCTCCATTGAATTTTAACCACTGTTGTTCTTGTTAATTAATTTTCTGGAAACATACTTTTCAAATTGAATTCTTCTCTTTATTCAGTAACTTTTTCACCGGTAAATCCAAGTTATATGCCAGTCTTGCTGTTCTGGAAAAGAGAAACTTACAATTTGGCGGCGGGAGATGATCAGGTTCTCTTTTCCAGAAAAATAAAAACTCTAGGTGAATACCAAGTGTTCAGACATTGAGGCATCTTTACATATAACTGAAGGAGACAGAAACACCTTTTCAATAACTCTACATATAGCAGTTAAGTAGCATAGTTTTGTGAAATGACGTCACCTCTAAAGGATGAAATGGGGTTCTAAAATCAAATTTTAAGGTCATTAAGTTGTTACCTTCACTCAGACAACTCTTGCAACACATGGGTCTGCAGAGATAAGTGGGTAAGTGATTAGCAGTACTATCACAATTACAACTTAAAATTTCAAGAAACGTAGACAGACAAAGAGAAAAAGCTAGAGCCAAAGCACATCTTTCCTAGGGTCCTTAAATTTTAACTGGAGACAGAAACACCTTTTCAGATACACCTCTAAAGGATGAAATGGGGTTCTAAATTCAAATTTTGTTGATATTTTAAGTTGTTACCTTCACTCATATACGGTGAAAAACATCAAACAAAGAGAAGAAGCTAGAGTCCTTAAATTTTAACTTTAAGGCAGTAGAGAGGCGATAGGGAGGGACCCAAAGAAATTCTCTGTTTGGGAAGACGAAGAACAATCAAAAGAGAAACCAATTCAAAAGAGAAACTCAAAAGAAAGAGAAACTTACAATTTGAACAATCAAAAGAGAAACTCACTCAAAAGAAAGAGAAACTTACAATTTGGCAGCAGGAGACCCAAAGAAACTCTGTTTAGGAAGACGAAATTCTGGTCACTCAAAGCAGCAACAGAGAGGCGATAGGGAGGGAACCAGCGACGACACGATTTCGGGGAGTGAGGGGTTGCGGAGGGGACGAAGAAGCAAGGGATAATTGTGGGAGAAGGCTACGCAGAGGATAGCATTAACTATAAACCAATGAACTGCAGATTTTCCTCTGAGAATGAGGTCGTTCCATAGAAACCTTTTTTCAATACTTCAATTACTTATCTTACAACTGCCAATTGGTACCAAGCAATTTTAGTACTCACTTAAAATCTCTCAAAAGATGTCATGTGGCAAAATAAAAAGAGGTTGGTTTAGAGATTTTAATAGAGCAACTCACAAAATTCCAGGTTAAGAAGAAAACAATCTATTCAGTAATGATGCTAAAAGTAAATATGGTTAAGCACCTGAAGATGAAAATGATGCCAACTACATGGATAGTAACTTACTAGGATGATGATGATGATGATGATGATGATGATAGGCTACACATTGATGAAATATATGGACATGGTTCCCAAAGATCTAGTGATGAAAATGCTAACAATCAAAAGAAGGTACTGACTAATTTTAATTGGCAGCTGACCCTGTCAGCACCAATCTACAACCTCTAAAGAAAATTAACGGGATAAGCTATTGAGCATGACTCCTTAGTGTCAACAGATGGCATGCTTCCAAGTGAATCAACAAGCTAAATGTATAATCACAACTTACGATAGAAGTATGATCAACTGATTAAAGAGTGATGCAACAACACCTGAAGCCAACATTTGTGGAAGGATGAGTAAGAAAGAAAGCCTGATATCAATCAGGGAAGCAGGGGGACACCAGGTGGCTACAAAATCAATCTATCCTCTATCCAAAAAAAATTCAATTTTTCAAAGGATAATGGCACGTCAGTAATCAGAAGCAGCTCAGTATCTCCCAACAAACAATCGTCTATCTCACTCCAAGTCTATCTCACTCTAAATTATCGTTCCTCGACCACAGTTCTTTTATTTCAGAAGGGTAATAAGATGCATCTTAACAATAATAACCATGAAAACAGTCGAAAAGGGCATATTCAGATTCATATGTCAAGCACAACCAACAGATAAATTGAACTAAAATAATCCAGCCTCAACTTTTAAATCTCAGGAATGTAAATTTGATAACCATGCGTTCAGTAAGCTCATACAAAACAATGTTTCCAAAAAGAACAGCAGGCTGAAGGTACTAAACAAGGAAAAAAAGGGGGGTTTTGATCTACCATCTAGAAGGCACATAATTCTATTAGTTTAAAGACACACAATAACGAGTACGTAACAAAATGTCTCTCACTGATCTCCAGGCAGAGTCTTGATGATATCAGAATCACCTGAGATGTTTAAGAACAGAAAAGTTAGCTAGAGTGAATAATCATTAGACACGCATATAACAGAAAACCCCCATATAAACCAAATGTTATACCTGCATCAATAATGCTAAGGCATGACACACGGAAATACTTTCCGCATGCTGTCCCAAGATCAACATTGTCTGCACACAAAAAAGAACATCAAGAAGATGGTAAGAGCACCACATCTGATCAGGCACAAGCAATTCAGTTTCAGAACCAGAAAAATACATTTAAAAAAAGGACAAAAACATTAAAGACAAAGGCATTCATATGCAGACAATACAGTAGTAAAGACGGGATAAAGGAGAGGAAAGTAGTAAACACATGCTCTCTGATCACAAAACATTTAATCAGCTCTGCCATAAACTTGTTGATCATATGAATCAAACAGCCCATGGGTGCGAGATGGGCAAATTTAGTGACATGAAAATCCAAATTAAAAAAGCAACTTCAATAGCTAAAATAGGTTGGAATGAAAGCGTACACTAAATAAGATAATAATTATCTAATATCACTAGATTACAATAACTGAGATAACTACTGCAGACCTATGTGTTTACTGATCCATTAATTAATTGGGACGTGATACATCCTCCCTAGCTCACGAAATTAATAAAAAATAATGAGCCCAATGGGAACAAGAATGTCTAGCTACATCAGGTAAGTACTATTAAAGTATTTAGATGAGAAAAAAATCTTTAGAAAGAACCAACAATTTTAAAAAACCCACCACACCCTAACTAGCAGACTAAGGACATAACAAATTATTTTATATTTCACATCATGAAAATCACAGAATCAAGGAAATGCTAAATTTAATAATTAATAACAAACTAAATTTCATTCAAGCAATCATTCTGTTCAGTAAAAATTATATCAGTACTCAGTTATAACATCCAAATAAGGCTTTGAAAATCCCAAAAGTAAACTAATTGAAAAGATTGTGATGCACAGAAGAAACAAATATGGTGTTTGCCAACAGGAGTAAGGCTGCAATATGGAGTTGCAATCATGTGGAGGGTTGCGCCAAGAAGAAGGGTGGAATTTACTCAGTTCATCAGGAGACGCACAGATTCGCAATGTGACATTTGGGTATTTAAGTAAGGATCCAATGGGCCATGATTATGAATATTTCAGTATCACTGTCAATTATTCTGTTGTTTTACTTTCTTCTGGCTCCCTACGACCCAACAGGTTACTGGAAACTTTTAGTAACTTATTTTCTTGAAGTTTTACTCAGTCTAACCCAACTGGAAGTCTCTCTAACAGCAAATCAAATACAAACTCCATTCCAATCAAAAGTCCATGTTTGAAAATTTTAATAATTAATGGCTGAATTTTGGTTATAATTAAATGATATTTAAGTGGTACAAGATGCTTATATAAAATACAGGGGTAAATATACGGTTTCAAGGAAGAAGGTTACAAGTTACATGGGAGTACTCGGCTGATCATAAGTGAGAATGAAGCTAGGTCGGAAGGGAAAGGAACAAGCAAGGGGGCAACAACAAGGGCAGCACGTTCGCAAACGGAGAGGGCTTCTTGGACTGTTTTGGGTTGGAAGAAAAGGAACCCAAGAACCACAAGGGGCTGGACCAAGTTGGCTCGTGGAAGGGAGGCACTAACGGGTATGTACGTGTGCCGTGATTGGCAAGGAGATGACCACGGCTTTTCTTGGAGGCTAGGCCGGCCACCATGAGTCCTATTTCATAAAGGAAGGATAGACTAGGAATTCTGCCATAGGATAGAAGTTAATTGTTTCCTTATTAAAGTTGGTTTCTTTTGATAATTTAGGAAGTTTATTTTAGTTAGGAAAGTAATTTCTTTTCTTCCAAGTTTTAGAGTTTCTTTCCTTTTAAACTTAGGAGTATTTTCTTCTTCTTTTATTTCTTTTCGTGTGGCAGCCTGTTCGTCTTTGATAGCAGGTCCGCTTTTGGGCAGCAAAGCTCCAGGAACGCGGCTGTTTTCGAAGGCAGTTTGGACGTGAATCTAGCACGGTTTGGACAGATCTTGGTGCGTGAGTTTGCTGGGATTGGGAGGTTGTTTGGGCAGCCTAACACCTGCTGTGATTAGGCATGGAGTAAGAGTAGTTGCTAGGTAGTTGGTTGCTAATTGGTGAGCTAATTTTGTAGGGAGAAATTTGTTTACACAAACTGTTGATACGGGTTGGGGAAGTGAACGCTCCAAATTGGGAATGCAAGTCGGCCTAGGGATGATCAAGAGAGGAAGGGATACATGGGACAAGGCTAAATGGTTCATGCTTCGCAAAGGCACGGGACTGGTCGGGTTTATAAAAAATAATAATTACATGGACTACACACAACGGCTTAGAGTGGTGGTCGGGTTGGGCTCGTGGGAAGGAGGAACCAACTTGAGGCCCAAGGGTTTGCATGGCACGGATTCAAGAGAGGCAACATTGGTGCAAGAGGAATCGGTTGACTCAATCCTTGAGACATAAGGATTTTCTTGGATTAGTGCTCTCAAAAAAAAAAGAAAAGCTGCTGGAATAGAGTCCAAGGAGGATTGTGTAATTAAGTCTTTTCTTTCTAGTAATTTAGGACTTCCTTTTCTAAATTAAAGTAGGACTTTAGTTTCCTAGTTTGTTAGGAGTTCCTTTTCTTTCTAGTAGTAATAAGGCATTTACTTTTATTGCATGACATCAGATAAAAGAACACAAAGAAAACCTCAAAGAACAAGTTCGCTCTCATTTAAAAACCGGATTAATCATACCAAGGTGAGTGAAGCCTAGGTTGATTTCTTCGTCGGATTAATCATACCAAGGTGAGTGAAGCCTAGGTTGGTTTCTTCGTCGGATTTCTTTACGTCGAGCGAGTGAAACTCGACTGGTGAGTCCGCCTATCCTTTTATTTTATGTTAGTTTTGTTTTTTTTATTTCTTTGAGAATTTCAGGCAGCCTTGTTATTCAGGAAAAGTTCGACTGTTTGAATTACCTTGAGATTTCGGCCAAGGTAGGTTTTGGGCAGATTGGGAAGTAATCTGTTTTGGTATTTTGCAGCAGATTGGTGGCTGTTTTAATTGTTCAATAAGGTTGGGTTTTGGGTCAAGTTGTAAGGGGACACTGTTAATTAATTGAACAGATTTTTAGAAGGCTATTGACGGGTTTATAGGACTGTTTTGGAGGGTTAATTCGGCCAAGAGCTGATCGAAAATAGTGGG
>JABEVN020003782.1:0-16902 GCA_013146195.2 Codonopsis lanceolata | reverse complement strand
AGCATTCTTCCCCCCACTCAGCCCAAAAAGCGCAAACTTAAGTAAGAAGTCGTGGCTCATCACCCTCTCCACCTCAAGACTCTATCCCTTCTACCCCATTCTTTGACATCTCCACCATTCTTCCAGCCACCTCTTTAGCCATTATACCGTTCCTTCAAACTACGCTCCATCTACCTCCTCTTCTTCCTTTTCTATGCGACCATTTCTCTTCTCTTGCCCCTCACATATCTACATTCTATATCCAACCGCCTTCTGCCAATCTTTCCCCTATCTCTCACGATATCTTACCCCCGTCTCCATCTCTTACGATCTATAAATTCTTTTTCCCACCATCTCTACGCCACTCACTCCTTTCTCTTTGACTGGACCTTCTCTATCCTTCTCCTACTCTCCTAACTTCATTCTTCTACAGACTATCCTTCCTTCTTCCCTCTTAGAGTATCTCTTCTTCTTACGCTTCTACTTCTCTGTCGGCGGCTTAGCCTTGACATTGAGGTTGATTCCAAACCCTCTTCTCCTCAAACCACCTTCATCTTCCTCTTCTCCAAACGCTCCTCTGACCTTCACATATAGCCTACATCAGCCTTAACCCTTCTCTACCTAGTCTGCTGGATCACGCCGTGCAGGAGCTTCCGAGCGAACAAGCGAACTAGCTTCGGCTCAAGGGGCGGTTTTCTTCTTGGCACGGCGGTGATGTGCTCAACTACGACCTCATGCTACTCATGCCACTATCTTTGATATAGGAAGATTGTTGATCAACTAGTGAGCGACCTTACTTTCGAGCCTTCACGGCTCACAGGTTCTAGTTCAAGATCAACAAACTTCTGATCGGATCTTTGCACTCTCAACAAATCGGCATTCGTGTCTTTTTTGAGCTCAAAACACCATGGCTGGGCAATTCTCGCGAAGGCGAGTTCTTGATTTCACCAATGCACCCCACGTCGAAGAAGCCAATGCAAGTGGCTGGCTGTGAAACGTCGGGTTGGTGCCATCGGGGAGGAGAGGCTACTCACTTGAATCAAGCCACGATTGAGGCAGGCGACTCCGAGTCGAATGTGAATCCGAATGGGTTGGAGACTACTTAGAAACAGCGCTCGGCCCAATCTATTTTGATTACATTTGGTATTCGTTCTATATTTACGTTGTTAAACCATCTTTGCTTTGACAAAACTTCTCTTTGTTTAAGCGGCTTGTTTAATCCGCGATGTCTCAAGTTTCTTTCAAAGTTTAAATTGCTTCTTTCGATATATACGCTCAATTTAAACTTAGCGTTTAAATCTTTATATCCATGCGTACTTATAGATTTAAACCTTGCTTTTCTTAAGTACTTTGTCTTAATGTTTTATTACAGGTACTTACCTAGCTATCTCTCTACTAAGACTTACGCTCAGGGAGGTATGCGCTTTTAATAAAAATTTCCTTAAGACATACTATTACCTCGGTGCATGATTCAAAAGAATCGCTTTCGTAGGCGAGATGATGACATCAACCAAATAGGAGGAGATTGTTGATTCCTATGATTAGATTTGGTTGAGTCATCTTCGATTCTATTATACGATAGGCTAAAAGATGCTGCGTCAGATTTAGTGTGGCAATTTGTCTTAGAATCACTTTGTTTAGAATAGTTTCTAAGTGTTAGTTCTTAGGCGCTCAACGACAAGCTTCTCTGGTACCCTTGAAGGACAAGCAGACTTTGAAGTGCTCAATAGAAAATCAAATTGGCCAAGATCAAAAAGAAACAATGACACGTGTACATCTATTTAGATATTTTTGAAAATATCTAGTCATCATCTTCACGGATTATTTTTTCAAGAGAAGTCAACTCTGCATAATGACAAGCGTCGGTATCCACGAAAATCGAAGAGCGAAGACATTACCGTTTTGGCTAAGAAGACTTTCCAATTTTACCAAAGCACGCACTTTACTGTCTTATTACTACGTTTGATGGCGTGTTGTTTCTTCTCCATAAGCGAATTGCATTCAATGCAAAGAAGCGTTGGGCTGTTTATCTCGATTTTAACCAGCGGTCAGGTCTCTTCTGGTATATATTCAAGTTTTGAAGATCTGAAGAAATAACTCTTGCGCATTAAACTCTCAAGCTTCATCTTCATCACTCAAGCATTCAAGAGATCGAAGGACAAGGGGTAATTAACACTTCACCAAACTTTCGAGCTGAATGCGGATCCGCCATCTTAAATTCTTTCAGACTCGACTTCATTACATTTTGTCTTTTTAAGCTGTTCTTTAATTTACGCTTGCGTGTGGAGAACAATTATTCATTGATTGTCTCTCTCACCTTTATACACTTAGTTAAAATTCATTTTGTACACGATCCATTAGAGATCTAAGTCATAAACCTAGTGGATAAACAAGTGCACTTTAAAATCCAAAGCTAACCACTTTGGTAGTGGATGTAGTACTATTCAAAATGCGAACCACTTCAAATTCATGTGTCTTGATTAGACTCTTCTTATCTTTCACTTTAAGCTGTTTAACTATTTCAGTTATTGTATTTATACCTTGACTCTCTTGATAATCTTAGAATCGATTTGTTCATTTGCCCGAAAGCACTTCTATTCAAACCTTTTATAAATCTTTAAGAAGTGCTCTTAAAAGAAAAAGTTTTATAAAAACATAACTAGGCTATTCAACCCCCTTCTAGCCTAGATTGAGCCTATTTGGGACCAATAAGGGGAATGCATGGTTGCAAGTGTGGTGTATAAAACCTTTGATGTGTTTGTGAATAAGTGCAAATTACCTGCTGATTTGATTGTGTTGCCAATTCGGGATTTTGATGTCATCCTTGGGATAGGCTGGTTATGTAAACATCATGCTCATGTAGTATTTATCATAAAGGCGGAGCACGTTTACAATTCCGAATCATCCTACATACAATCTCAAGGGCTCCTTATAGAATGGCTCCAACAGAGTTGAAAGAATTGAAGGTACAGTTGCAAGAACTGCTCGATAGGGGTTTCATTAAACCTAGTGTTTCAGCATGGGGTGCACTGGTATTATTTGTTAAAAAGAAAGATGGGACACTGAAGTTATGTATTGATTATCGACAGCTTAATCAAGTGACTGTGAAGAATAAGTACCCATTGCCGCACATCGATGATCTCTTTGATCAATTGCGGGGTGTAGTGGTTTACTCGAAGTTTGATTTACAAAGTGGTTATCATCAGTTGAGGATTCCAACTGAAGATATTCCAAAGACTGCTTTTAGAACAAGGTATGGCCACTATGAATTTATTGTTATGCTTTCGGGTTGACTAATGCACCGGCTTTCTTTATGGACTTGATGAATCATATTTTCCAACCCTATCTTGATAATTTTGTGGTGGTATTCATTGATGATATTCTCGTATATTCTAAGTCTTTAGAGGAGCATGAATATCATTTACGTCTGGTACTTGAACTTCTTTGGGAGAAACAGTTATATGCCAAATTTAGCAAATGCGCTTTCTAGCTTGAAGAAGTCACTTTTCTGGGGCATGTTATATCTAGAAATGGTATTGCAGTTGATCCTTCAAAGATTGAGGCAATGATTGGGTGGAAACAACCCAACACTGTTATTGAGGTACGCAGTTTTCTGGGTTTGATGGGTTATTACAGGAGGTTTATTGAAGGATTTTCAAAGATTGCATCACCATTAACCAATCTTACTCGAAAGAAGACTTCTTTAGTGTGGGATGACAAATGTGAGATGAGTTTCCAAGAACTCAAGCGTAGATTGATACAACTCCTATTCTTGCATTGCCTGACGGGAGTGAACATTTTACCATGAATATTGATGCTTCTAAAGATGGTTTGGGATGTGTACTGATGCGGAGTGGTAAGGTGATTGCTTATGCTTCGAGGAAGTTATCTCCAGTAGAGCTAAATTACCCTACCCATGACTTAGAACTGGCCGTTATTATCTTTGCATTGCATAAGTGGAAACATTACCTATATGGGGCTAAATTTGAAGTGTATACAGATCATCAAAGCCTGAAGTATCTTTTCTCTCAAAAGGAATTAAACATGCGTCAACGAAGATGGATGGAAAGACTGAAAGATCATGATTGTACTATTATTTTTCAACCAGGGAAAGCTAATGTATTAGCAGATGCCTTGAGTAGGAAATTATATGTATCTTGTATATTGGTTCGTGAATGGAAGATGTTGACAGATGCCTGCCAATGGAATCCTTGTGAATCTCAACATGGAGATATTTTCGTTAATCTTCGGGTGGAACCATCAATTTTATCACTGATTCGAGATAAGCAAGAGCACGATCTTGAGTTACAAAATATTGTGAAGAAACTTAAGGAAGGTGAAGAGGCAGAATTTCATGATCATACTGATGGATTATTGAAATACAAGGGACGTGTGTGTGTTCCTAGCAATGATGAGATTAAATGACAAGTGTTGGATAAAGCCCATAAATCAAAGTATACTATACATCCAGGGAGTACCAAAATGTATAAAGACTTGAAATGAGATTTTTGGTGGAGTAACATGAAACGTGAGATTGCTACCTATGTCGCTAAGTGTTTAACTAGTCAACAGGTGAAAGCTGAAAATCAACGACTAGCAAGGTTACTTCAACCTCTTGAGATACCATAATGGAAGTGGGAGAATATTGCTATGGATTTTGTGACAGGACTTCCAAGAACCAGACGTGGGTGAGATGCAGAGTGGGTGATTGTGGATAGATTAACCAAATCAACTCATTTTCTGCCAGTTAAGATGACTTTTACTTTGTGTCAATTTGCTAATTTATATATCCATGAGATTGTGCGACATCATGGAGTACCCATAAGTATTGTATCTGATCGGGATCCTAGATTTACTTCAAAATTTTGGCAAGCGTTACAGGAAGCTTTGGGGACGAAGTTAAGTTTCAGTACTGCATTTCATCCTCAAACTGATGGGCAATCCGAAAGAACTATACAGATTCTTGAAGATATGTTACGAGCTTGTTCTATAGACTTCAAGGGAAGTTGGGATACATATCTTCCTTTGGCTGAGTTTGCTTACAACAACAGCTATCAGTCCCGTATAGGAATGGCACCGTATGAGGCACTGTATGGTAGAAAGTGTCATTCTCCTATTTGTTGGGATGAAGTTGGGAAAGCTAAAATATGGGGTCCTGAGATAGTGCAAGAATCAATTGATCAGGTCAAGGTAATTCGAGATAGACTTCTCACGGCTCAGAGTCGCATGAAGAGTTATGCTGATAACCATAGAAGGGATCTCGAGTTCGAAGTGGGAGATCATGTCTTTCTGAAGATTTCACCTTTCAAAGGCGTGAAGAGATTTGGGAAGAAGGGTAAGTTAACTCCAAGATACGTTGGTCCTTTCGAAATTCTCGATAGAGTGGGGTAATTGGCTTATCGCATAGCATTGCCAACATTACTTGAGGGTGTGCATGATGTCTTCCATGTTTCTATGTTGCGTAAGTATATTCCAGATCCTTCTCATGTGTTAGAGACAGAACCTGCTAATCTTCAGCTTGATTTATCATATAAAGAGCAACTAGTTCAGATTCTGGACTATAAAGATCAAGTCTTGCGAACTAAATTGATTCCTATGGTTAAAGTGTTGTGGAGGAGTCACACGATAGAAGAAATAACATGGGAAAGTGAGGCAAAAATGAAGAACAAGTACCCTCAACTATTTGATGATAATTGGTAAGAATTTAAGGACTAAATTCTTTTAAGGGGGAAAGGGTGTAACACCCAAGTGTTTTGAAATGCATCCTAACCTTAATAGCATAATAATAAATTGTTAATGTGTGTTATTGATTGAATTGCATGTATATGTTTTGAATTCCAAGTTAAATAGGAGGATGTTGATACCCTAATATGGCTTGTTGTGAATTTGCCAATGTTGTAATAAAATTCCAAAACAGCTCTGGGTGCGAAATATTTCCCACCCTGGGTGCGATCTATTCTGGAATTGTAGTTGTCTTAACATTTTACTTTTTTGGGTGCGAAACATTTCCCACCCTAGGTGCGATTGTTACTATTTCAAATTTGCCAATATAGTTACTTCAGTTTTGCAGGTGCGAAATATTTCCAACCCTGAGTGCGAAACCTACTAGAATTCGTTGAATAGTTGAGATCAATTTGACTAATCATGATTAGTTAGGGTTAAGTATAATTAATTAGATTAATCGCGATTAAGGGGTCTTAAGTATGATTAATTAGTGTTAATCAAGATTACTTAGCTTAATCTTAGATTAATGTTAACCAAAGAGGTTGTGACACCTCATGCTTTGTGGGGGGGCCCTTCCCACCTTTATCTTCAGCTGAATAAAGCCAAGACACACCTCTTCCACCTCCTAACTTCACCATTTTCGTACTCAAAGAGGGAGAGAGCAAAAACATAAGGTTTTTGAGTGAATTTCTTGGAATTGAAGGCCTAAAACTCATCCTTTGCCAATACCATCTGTGGGTGCCCCAGAGTACGCCCGCGCCCCGCGTGCTCTTTTCTAGGGGTGCGCGGCGTGCGGAACGGACATCACGCTTTCCATTCCACCCTCCCTTGTCTAGGGAAAGACGAAATTAAAAATGCGGAAAAGATGTTGTCAAGAAGCGCGTGGAATACGCCTAGGTCCCCTTACTGATTTTTGGTCCAATATGAGAGCTTTGGGTTTTTCCATATCTCACTCTCCTTTGTTTAGGGGAAAATAAGATACAAAAAATGCATCACCCTTTTCATTCCCATCGTCCCTTGTTTAGGGGAAAACAGAAAAGTGCAAAAAAAGGATGTTGCGGGACCCACTACGGACTTTATGAAAATTTCCTTAAGGCCTATTTTGGATCGCTATAAGTGTATTGGCTCCCCATGTCTCATCTTCCCTTGTTTAGGGGAAAACAAGATTCAGGGAATGCATCACCCTTTCATTCCCATTCTCCCTTGTTTAGGGGAAAACGGAAAAGTGCAAAAAAGGATGTTGAGGGCCTCACTGTGGTCCAAAATGTTTTGACAGAGTCGCTATCTTTATTTTAAGGAGAAAACAAAGAAAAAACCAAAATAAAACCAGAGATTGCAAAAAAAGGGGGTTCGGAGGCTATGTTACGAGTTGGGAAGGTACTAGGCACCCAACTCGCCCTTTCGGTCTCAAAACAGTTTTTGGCTAAAGTATGCTTTTTGTTATATTTTTTTAGCAAATAAATAAAGCATTAAAAACAAATATATTCATGTCTACATTATTTACGGACTTGTAGCCGTCTCCTTCCAATAATTTACAAATACATTTTAAAATATTTGGCCATAATAATGGCTCTTTTTAATGCTATTTTCTAAATAAATCCGGGCAACATAACAGCTTATATTTTTACATTGGGCCGGATGGAAAATAGTTTTTTTATAAATAAACCCTTAAAGGCTCACCTTTAAGAGCGTTGGTGTGCTCGCTCTGTCCTTCCTGGAGAGGGAGTCTTTTTTCGCCGCTTGCGGTTGCCGAGCGAGGAGTGGCGCTTAAAAGTTGCTTCGGCATCAAGCGGGCGAACAACCGCTGCGTTTTTGCATCTTGCTTGCTGTTGGCGGAAATTGGGCAAAGCAATTGCTTGCTTCTAGCGGATTTGGCCTTTTTACTCGGGCAGAGCAACTGCTCTTTTTGAGATTTTTGGACCGGGGGAATAGGGTGGAAACCTAGCTGGGGGGCTAAGGCTCACTTTCACAGGTTGGTTTTGTTATTGGAGGAGATTTGGCAGAGCTTCGAGGCTTTATAGGAAGGGGAACTCACTATTCTCACGATCACTCACTGCGTAAAATAAACGCACAACGTTTTCACTCTTTGTGACTGTGTGTCTGGTGTCTGAATTCCCGAAGTTGGGGCCTTCTATTTATAGGCCGAAGGAAGGACACCGCTGGGATTTCTGATATTCATCTTGTGCTTCACCAGCTTGTACCGCGTGCTTAAAGGCTTGTGCAATGCGTTAAGACGGGGGCATTCTTTGGGGGGCTGGGCGCCGACCCCATGGAGTATGGGCGTCGCGCTTAAAAAGCTTTGTGGCAGCGCCTGGTGCTCTTTCTCAGGCTCCTTTTTGACACTCGAGCCCCTGCCTTTTACTGTTTTACGCATTCTGCTTTGTATTTTGCATTTTTAAACCCTGTAACTTCACATTCGTTAAGTTTCAACAGATCTTGATATCACATGTCAATGTTACGTACCAGGGGTACGAAATAGGGGTGTCTACAAAGCACCTCAACAATGGAGTCTACGGGTAACCCACAACTTACCGAGTAGACGAACATCATTGATAAGAAATAGACTCCCTAATTTCATGGAAGTTATAATGGGGAGAAATGCAATAGGTAGAAGTTATAATGCAACAGTTTACAATGCAAACCAAACCTCACATATCCTAGACATATTTAGTCGGTTATAGCAGGTTATCGTAGTTTTTAAGCAGATATGCAAATTATGTGCTCTGATGGTCGGACCTACCGAAGTAGGCTGCCTACGTATCCCTTAATAAAAGGAATCAGACCAAACGTAGTTCGGCCTTATGCAAACAAACAGTGCTAGGTGGGATGCCAAGATCAAACATCGTGTCCTCAAAGGGTCGAAACCCTTTGCCGAACACGATGGTGGGATGCATCGCCTCCTCAAGACAGGGTCCTTCATCAGAGCGCGATAACCTTTTTCTCTGGCCCGGGGTCTCAGCCCCTTTGTGAAAAAGGCTGAACACAATCATAATAAACATCGTATCCTCAAAGGTCGAAAACCTTTGCCAAACACGATGGTGGGATGCATCGCCTCCTTAGGACAGGATCCTTCGTCAGAGCGCGATAGTCCTTTTCTCTGGCCCGGGGTCTCATGTGGCGACCCCGACCCCGAACCCGGGATGGAAACGCGAACCGGAACACCCAAGACAAGAGAGACAAGAAAAGACGAACATGCAAGGACTCAAAAATATTTTAAAAATGACGTGACGTAACATTTCAGTCGTAACAAGACTCGACACTAAAGGTCGGTATTTTCAAAATCATTTCACCTGATAAAACAGTTAATAGGACAAGAAGATAAATAAGAGCTAATAGGATGCTCATCAGAAGTCTATACGTAGTGAACGATAACAAGATATACAAGCTCGGCTAACACAATTGCCGGCATCAAAAGGAGTATACATACTACAAGAGTTAGAACTACAAGTAGCTAACAGGGATACACGAGTACAAGATCTATACACATTCCCAAGCATAGTCTAGTTGACTAGCTTTAAACCCGTCGTCCTTGCAAAATACAAAAGAATGGAAGAGGACTTCTAAAACCACCTCTTCAACCGCAAAAGCCTGGTCAAAAGAGAACTAAGGTGTACGAGCACCGCAAGCCTCAACGGGAAGGTCCTGTCCTGCTAGGATCTAAAAAAAATACAGGGGAATGGGTAAGTCATAATGACTCGTAAGCTATCAATCATGCATGACATGGCAATATGCAACACGTTAGGCAAGACAATTTTATAAGCATGTAGATCAAGTATTTAAGATGCACATTATTGCACATAGTTCACATAATGTGAGGATATAGAGCCGGGCCGCTGTGTAGACCTGCAAAACAGACACCTTCATGACGTGCAAGAATAGATGGGTGTGATAATACATCGATCTCCGAGGGATGCTCGGGAAAAACAAGTAGTCACTCAATGGGCGCGTATTGGTTGGCCAGAGAGAGCTCTTCCCCACTATGGCCGGCAGTGGAGGCGTGTGTGCAGTAACAAGTATGCCAGCTGGACTCATGCAATGCCAAGTAGTATTTACTCAACAATGAAACAAGTATGGAACGAGTCCGACAAGAGCGTCCTCGTTCGAGACAAGTATATAATCTCATCAATAAACAAGCAAGATTGAGCTCGACAAGAGTGAACTCAATATATCAAGTATGCATTTATTATGTCATAAAGATACAAGCATGATAGTCAATCCATTTCAAAAGTCTAGAATTAGTTTTCTAGTGGAACGCATGTAATAACGTCGTAGGGATTGATCATTGAGCCGGTATTGTTCAATAGCTCACTAATATCGACTCCGTTGAGTCATTTCTATAAATTCAACCAAGTATAGTTAAAACACTATTTGCATTTCAAACTCTTTTCTATGTTATCGCATCGATTAATCTAGGTCATTAATCCAATAACAACCATAGCCAAGAATAATCTCAAGTTCTCAATTCATGGAACCCTTTTTTTTTCTTTTTTCTTTTTTGGGAAGCAGGGACGGCACCCTGCAAAGTTTTATTAATATAGGGAAAAAGCAATACAAACTAGAGGGGGACAACCAGCCTTGCCCTTATAAGAGGGAGGACGGAGGAGCCTGACCTCGAAAAGAAAATACAAACAATTCATGGAACCCTAGAATCATGTTTTCCCAAATAATGGTCGAAAGTCTATGACCCAAGAATAATAGTTATTTCTAACGTAGCATAGAACACTTTTACTTCTAGGCTTAGTGTCCAAATCAAAACATTTACATTCATGGTCTATAATTCCCAGATTTTCATACTCTCTAAAACATCTCATTATCATGGTAGAAATCAAGGAGAGCATGATTTAGACATGAGAGAAGGGAAGTAAGAGGAAGTAGAATGTTATCTCTAACATGGACCTAAGGGAAATCGATAGCTTACCTCCAGCCAAGCAAAGACGAAGCAAGAAAACTATTCGGTGTCGATAGATCTACTCGACGGCGGCTTCGTAACGACGGTCTCGGAATCGCAAGCGGGTCTTGAGATCACTTGGAGTCAAACCCTCACGCACTAATCTCACCGAGACTCTCACGCACAAGTTCTCTTCAGACCAAGGAAGAAGAAGAGAAGAAAATGAATCGTAAAAGGGAAGTCTCCAACTGATGTAGTAGAGATCAGCTCAATTAATCGTGAGTGGAATACACATGTCACTACATGAGTGATGGAAATATGTTTAAAAATCTCAATTAGGCTTAGATTAGACTAATAAGACTCTAATACAAGTGGTTAAAGTCACTAATGATAGAGGTTTAGTAAGGGTACAATTGTAATCAACTAAAGTTGCAGAAAATCCCCGTTTTGCTGGAAATCTTCTATGTTCACTTGTGGAGGCCGAACCTCCTTCATAATGTTCGGCTCTTGGGGCCGAACAATGCCCAAGATGTTCGGTTGGTAGGGTAGAACAAGTCCTCAGGCCAAACTTTAGGTGAAACAGGTCCAGATTTGAACGTATAACGCATACAAGGCATATACAACTCAAAGAAGCATTAGAATGAGTACCAAGGGTCTTAAAATAATGATAAAAGTCTCTCAAGGTCTTGGCTAAGTCTAAAAGATCAAAGCCCGAGCAAGATCAAGCCAATCTAGAGCATGCAAGGCAATAGGAGTTCGATACGACAATTACATCTCGATCAAGGATTGCAATCAAGTCAAACATGTTAGGGATACTACTAGCATGTTAAAAACACCTTCTAATCATGTTAAACAAGTATAGAAGACAAGTTATACAAGTAGGTTTCGGGTTCTCACATTCTCCCCCACTTAAAGGAATTTAGTCCCTAAATTCATACCGGAATCATCAAATAGGAAGGGTATCTCTCTTTCATATCGAGCTCGGTTTCCCAAGTAGCTTCCTCAATGTCGTGGTTCTTCCACAAGACTTTGACTAATGGAATCCGTTTTGTTCTCAAGATTTGTTCCTTAGTGTCAAGTATCCTCACTGGTCTTTCATCATAAGAAAGGTCAGGTTCGAATGTAATCTCATCGTAAACAAGGACATGCGATTCATCCTTCAAGCATTTGCGTAGCATCGAGACATGGAATACATCGTGAACATCCGATAACGAAGGTGGCAATGCTAACCGATACGCTAAGGATCCAATCCTTTCTAAGATCTCAAATGGTCCAATAAATCTAGGTGAAAGTTTACCTTTCTTCCCAAATCGCTTAGTACCGCGTCGGGGCGATACTTTCAAGAATACATGATCACCAACCTGAAACTCTAAGTCACGTCTCCTGTTGTCTGTGTAGCTTTTCTATCTACTCTGAGCTGTAAGCAGTCTGTCTCTAATCAGTTTAACACTCTTAGCTGACTGTTGCACCATCTCTGAACATACAATGCTGCCAACTGACTCAAACTATAAGTCATCGCAATAGGAATAAAATGTGACGATTTAGTCAATCTATCCACAACAACCCATACTGCATCAAAACCTCGACGAGTACATGGCAATCCCATCACGAAATCCATGGTGATATGCTCCCATTTCCACTCCAATATCTCAAGTGGCTGCAATAAACCGGCAGGTCTCTGGTGTTCAGCTTTCACCTGTTGACATGTCAAACATCTAGATACGTACTCTGCGATCTCTCTCTTCATTCCATTCCACCAAAACTATCTCTTCAAGTCCCTATACATTTTAGTACTCCCTGGATGTATAGTGCACTTGGCCTTGTGAGCCTCGTCAAGAACCATACGCTTAACTCCATTAGTAGCAGGAACACAAACTCTACCTTGAAAAGTTAAAATCCCATCGGTGTTCATAGCAAACTCCGGTGTCTTACCATCACCCAATCCATCAATAATTTTCCTCAGTTCAGGATCAGAAGCCTGAGCTTCCTTAATCAACCCAAACAAAGCAGGCGTAGCACGTACACTAGCAAAGATAACACTATGCTCACTCACAACTGGACTCCATTCGCGGACATCCTCGAGCATCTTCCACTCTCTCATCATCAAGCAAGACATATACACCTTCCTACTGTAGACACCCCAATTTCGTACCCCTGGTATGTAACATGACATAAAATATCAAAACCTGTTAAAACATTAACAAATGTCAAGTTACAGGGTCAAAAATGCAAAAGGACAAAGTAGGATGCGCAAAAGGACAAACTGCAGGGACCTGGATGCTCAAAAAGGACCAAGGTTTGAAATTTGGGCACAGCTACCCATTGATTTGGGCATGGCACCCAAAATGATGGGGGTTGGAGCCCAAATTCCATTCCAACCACTGTTCATGCAACGATCTGCCGCAAAATACAATTTTTCGAACGTGGTGTACAATCAATTGATGCACGAAAGAAGAAATGGGCGTGGCTCCCATCCAATTTGGGCACAGCGCCCAAACTCCTATACAGTGGCGCCCAAACTGCTTTCCCAGTGCACTGTTAATCCAAAATTGCCACATTTCACAACTGATCCAGCGCAAAGTGCAACCGGTTGATGCGCAGAGAAGAAAAAAGAATTCCTTCGATGTCCCTATTTTGTCCTATAAATAGCAGAGGCCGGCTCCTCATTTCACACAGAAATCCTTCGCAAAGCTTCTCCGTTAACGCATTATTTGGAGAATTAGAGAGCGGTGTGAGATAGTGAGAGATCACCTCCAAAGCCTCGAAACCCTGCCAAACCTCCGCCAAACACAAATCCAACCGATAGAAGTGTACCTTAGCCCCCCCAGCTAGGTATCCACCCTATTTCCCCGGTCCAAAATCGTGGAAAGAGCAGTTGCTGCCCGATTTAAAGGCCAAATCAGCCGTAGTAAGCGCGTTACTCTACCCGATTTACCTCGGTCAAACAAACAACCAGAAACAAACAGTTACCCTGCCCCGATCCCGAGGCCGAAAAGTAACTTTCAGAGCAGTCACGCTGCCCAAATTCACACAACACACAACACACAAACACACAACTTCAACTTCAAAAAAAAGACTCTCTCTCCCCGAGGGACAGAGTGAGCACACCCCTACGCTGTCTGTAAGTTTTTATTGTTAAGTTTTTCATTTCCATGTAATAGTATTATTTCCAGTCCGGCCCAATGTAGTCATATAAGCAGTTGTGTTGCCCGGATTTAATTAGGAAATGGTACTAAATGTAGCCGTTATTATGGCAAAAATGTTTTTAGATAAATTTGAATTTATTTACGTCATTTATTCAATAAAGTCTTTATTTGTAAATGTATTATTTCCAGTCCGGTTCAATATCAATATATAAGCAGCTATGCTGCCCGGATTTTGTTAGAAAATAATACTAAATGTAGCCGTTACTATGGCCAAATATTTCCAAGTATATTTGTAATTATTTGTAAAAGAGTCTGTTGCAAGTCTGTAAATAATATAGATGTAACGGATGTATTTGTTGGCAGTTAATGCTTTATTTATCTGTTTAATGAATATAACAAAAAGCATACTTTAGCCAAAAACCGTTTTGAGACAGAAAGGGCGAGTTGGGTGCCTAGCACCTTCCCAACTCGTAACTTAACCTCCGAACCCGTTTTCTTCATCTCGGTTTTTTTCTCGGTTTTGCTTTATTTTTGCCTTAAAATAAAGATGGCGACTCTAAAACATTTTGGATCCAGTGGGGCCTCGCAACATCTTTCTTTGCACTTTCAATGCTCTCCCTAAAAAAGGGAGAATGGGAATGGAAAGGTGATGTATTCCTATGTCCTAGTATCCCCTAAACAAGGGATAACTTGATGTAGAAAACCCAAAGCACTCATAGTGATCCAAAATAGGCCATAAGGCTATTTTCATAAAATCCATAGTGGGGGCGCTGCAACATTCCTTCATTGCACTTTCCCTAAAAAAGGGAAAATGGGAATAGAAGGGTGATGCCTTCCCATATCCTGATATCCCCTAAAAAAGGGATAACTTGATGCGGGAAACCCATAGCTCCCATATTGGATCAAAAATCCACTAAAGGCAACCGAGGCGCATTCCAACGCTATTCCGACAAAGACTCCTCCCGCACTTTTGATTTCGATCTCCCTAAACAAGGGAGGCTCGAACGGGAGCAAATGGATGTCACCGCATCCGCACGACGCGCACTTCCTTATCCAAGGGCGCCAAGGGGCGGTACCCATTCCTGAACCCACATTGGCGACTGGCTGGGAGATCGTTTTATTTTAATGAATAAAAATGGAGGGCTAGACTCATTAAACAAAACTTTTTTTTCTTTTGTTTCTCGGCTAAAGTATGCTTGTTATATTAATTTAAAAAGTTGCCTAATATTATGCCTTTAACATCCGTGTCTATATTTGTGGATATGATCCTCCATCTTGCAGCTAGTTTCATTTCAAACATCGTTATGGATATACTTGAAATAATTCATATTTTTCAAAAAATCAAAAAAAAAAAATATATATATATATATATATATATATATATATATATATATATATATATATATATATATATTTATTTATACCTAATATATATGTAATATTTCTTTTATTTCCTGGCAAAGACAACAAAGTAGGGACTTTGTTTTCAAAATCTTTTAATTTTCGGCCTTATATTACTATTTCTGCTTTATTTTCATGCTATATATATATATATATATATATATATATATATATATATATATATATATATATGCATGCATTCATTCTGCCATTTTATTTTTGGGGATTAGGACCCATTTTCTAAAAATAAATAGATTCCCCACTTTTCTTACTATTTCTTGATGGCATGCTTGCTTGCTTGCGCTTAAGCTAAAAAGCCGAGAAAATCCATACATAACAAAGAAGACATGCTATATCTGCTTTTATTTTCTATTTCTATATCCGAAAAAAAAAAACACTTTTTTTTGCTTTTTAGATACCGCACACACGCACACATGCATATAAATATATTCCGAATCGCTACCCTACACCATAGCCGCCTCTACCCCTCGCATAAGCCAACGTTAGATCGCATATAGTTTTCGTGACACTTCAAAGACCGACCGGTTTTTGCATTTTAAATTGTGGGTCGGCCCCAAAAAAAATGTGCGCAAATCAAAAAAATCTGCGCAAGTCAAAAAAAATATACACTAGGGCTGACTTATTATTTTCAAATGCTCGACCTAGACCATTTCGAATGGTGGATCCCTGAAGAGTATAGGCTCTTCGCCTCGATCATCCGATCTCGGGAGTCGAAGGCGTGGAATACGTTGGTCCTATACTCGGAGAAAGAATCCATTGTTCCAGAAAGTCCCGAGATCATCAAAATTAAGCTGGTGCTTATCCGTCATTTCAGAGGGATAATAAATAAATAATAATATATACTAATAAAGGCACGCCTGTACTGCCAACCCCGAAAGCCTTCACCCTCTTTCTCCTCGATACCAAACCCATTTTCCCCTTAAACCCGGCCCGAATTTGGAAAGGCGAGACAAGATCGCCGATTGATACGGAATCAAGTGCGTAGATCGATCAAAGGGTATCAAAACAGATCGATCGTGACATAAACAGCTCGTAAGGTACGAATCCAAGCAAGTATGGCAGCAAGAGATAAACAAGCTATGGCAGGGCTAGCGATAAGGCCTGGGAACAGCCGAGAACCGAAGGGAAACTCCCTGCGTGTATGTACCTCCTCCCGGCTTGAAGCTTGGCTAAGAAAGGAACCTGATGCTCATGCAAAAAGAATAACAAATCGTGGTAATTAATCTCCGCAAGTTTTTCAAACTCTCGCCACTTTTTCCCAAAAGCCAAAATCCCAAAATATGACCCTAATACTTCCCATTCTCCCAAATAAATTCCCCGATAATGCTTAAAATATCCTTTTCCAAGCCACCGTAAAGTTACCCAAAGGCTACCACCAACCAAATGATCACCTCCTTGCCAAAGGTAATATGATTTCAAGCGCCCATGCTTCTAACCCATATTCTCCAAAACCGCCCGATCCCCCTCACTGGATTCCCGCTATTACGCCCAAAGGAATTACCTCCTCTTATTCCCTCAAATGCTTATCCTCAACAAATAACCCTGTGGACTTTAAAAGGAGTCGCTTGTATACCGTAAAAGGAATCCCTATTGGGCCTGTGTCCGTGCAACCCTATTCCAAAGACAATATTATCCAAGAAAGAAAAATCCCACCTCGGGCTTGCTTGATCAAAACCCCATCCGGCCACTTACCCAAGCCAAAAGCCGAAAAGAAACAATGTCAAAGCATTATGATGACCTACC
>JABEVN020003781.1:0-16904 GCA_013146195.2 Codonopsis lanceolata | reverse complement strand
AAATTACTAGAAAGATCTCACCAAACTAGCTATAAAAGAATTCCAAAGGCGGCAGATAAAATTGTCGTTAGATATATAGATTTCAAACTACTACACATTACACATTACTTGAAAGATCTAACAAAACTTGTTACTTAACTAGCCATAAAAAGGATTTCAAAAATGTCATATGGCCGTTAGACATTTCAAAAACTCACTTGATGTTAGACATTAACTACAAGCCGTTGAAAGGGGAATCTACAAACATCACTTAATTACATGTCTTGTTTTTCACCCAAAAGTCCACTTCGTTAAACTATTCCTAAAATTACCACCATGTGCCCGCCGCCACTTTCGCTTTTTTCCAAGCTAGCCTGTGAAGCTAGGTTTGGAGAAGACGTGCTCATTCCTAAAATGCTTAAGAGAAGAGAAATTACGACTAGGATTAGCGGTGATGGAGAGGAGGAGAGTTGGGATGTCATGTGGTTTCACCTTGGATTCGATTAATCCACCACCTAACTTCCACTCTCTTTCCTCTTCATCTATCGATCTTCGCTTTATAAGTGTCTTTTTATTCTTTTTCTTCGTCTTCTTGTTCATCATCATTTGTGTTTGTGTGTTTGATTCAAAATAGATTCAATTTGTTTGTTGTATTGATTGACATACATGTAATTGTTTGATGAAATGTGTGAATAGAAATTTTAATCACGATGCATATTTGAATAACGATCTGTTTGTATAGTTACAGAATGTTTGGATACCTACTGTTAATGGATAGGATGGTGAGTTGGTTCACAGATGTCTTTCCTCTCACATAGTCACATTGGCCTGATTTATCTTTGAATAGTAGTCCAGTAGTCCTGATTAAGGCTTCAATACTGCATGCTATGTTGTTGCTGCCGCACATATATATTGTAGACACTGTAATAATTAGGAACTACAACCTTAGTGATGGCGAATGGTCAAATGCGTGGGTGGTGTTGGACCGTTGGTGGTGGATGGTGGATGGTGATCATAGCCATCTATTCTTGATGGCAAATAAAATTCAAGAATAAAATACAACTGACACATGCATATCTTATTATGCTATAAAATTATTTTTAATTATGTGTAAGCTTACATAGAAACATTAAAAAAATAAAATAAAAAAGAATACTATATGCTTGATGGCTCGTATCGTTATGCCATGAATTGCATACTTTTGTTTTTTGGTTTGTTTAAAAGTTTTACCCGTTAACGAACCAAATGAGTTTTATTATTTTATGTGTAAATCATTTTTATTTTCGGGAAAAAATTATATGTATGAGTTCCCTATGATGAGGTGAACAACATACTAAATTCTCGTTGAAATCCGTTGGGTATTTTTTAAAATATCGCAAACCCAAGTTTTGTTGAAAATTGATTTTTCCGAAACCTTGCATGCTGTTTTGACCTGTTTATTTTATGTAAAATAGTGGTTTTATGGACTGTACATGTAGTACTCCGCGAGGGCTTTCCAACGACATAGTATATGCTTAATTTGGACTTAAAATAAACGTTTGACGGCCTCACGAAGTTGGCTCATGAATCACGTTCTCGAATCGATTTTTAGGGTTGAAAAATTGACGTCCTATGACCCCCACTCTCGGCCTCGATGTACGTGCCATTTGTGGCACTCCTTTTGATGTAAAAAGTACATGAATGGAAAGTACTCGACGAGACGAATCCAACACCACCGTCCGCGACTAGAGATGTTAATCGGTCCAATCCTGTCGGTTTCGGTCTAGCCCTGTCGGTTTTGGTCCCTAATCGGTTGCGGCTTAAACGGTCCGCTTTAAACGGTCCATTGAAATTGCAAACCTAAACCTACTTCTCTAGGTTTCGGTTTTAAACGGGTCACTAACGGGTTACACCTAAACGAAAAAAAACCTTAAATATATAAATATAAAATTCGAAATCAAGTAATTATTAGGCAACGAGCCGACAACCAACATTCAACAACACACAATCCAAAACAAAATGACTCAAATGAGTCATACAAAGAGTCAACAACATTAAACATAAGTGATAGAGTTCAAAACACAAACAAACTTCAAGACTTCAAGTTTTACTAGTTAAAAACTAAAAAGTTCTAATCATGCATGAAATGATAAAATAAGTCGAGAATCATAAATATCATAAATTAAACTTTTATTAGACCAAACATAATCCAATTTTGAATAACTTGATTCATTAGAGTTTGACTTGCATAGTTGTTTTTGGGTTAGTATTTAAATTTTAGATTTTCATTGTGTAATGATCGAAAAAATGAAATAGAGATAACCAAAAAGAAAAACTATAAAGCAATTTTACCTTTTTTTTATAAAGATAAAATTTAAATTGAACCACCGAAGGTTAGACTAACATAAATGTTAGTATGAAAAAGCATATGGAATGTTGAAATGACAACTTAAATTTTAGCGTGACCACCGTTCGCTTTAATCGGTCCAACCCTGTCGGTTTTCGGTCTAGCCCTGTCGGTTTCGGTCCCTAATCGGTTGCGGTTTAAACGGTCTACTAAAATTGCAAACCTAACCCTGAAAAAACTCGGTTTAATAGGTTCAGACCTGCGGTTTCCGGCCCTATTAACATCTCTATCCGCGACATCATCGGAGCACCGGAAGGCGGCGCGTGGAGCCCCCTCTCCGGCTGGGCGCGTGGGAAGACTGCGTAGAAGACCAGTCAACTGTTGACTGGTCAATGGTCAAATAGTTGACTGATGACGTGTCAGCCACATCACCTGCCACGTCAGCAATTAGGACCCACTCCAGTGACTCAGTGTTGATGACATCATCAGTGACGTTATATGGCCGTTAATGTGGCGACCCCGACCGCGGACCGGAGATGGGACCGCGGACCGGAGCGACCAAGACAAGAGATACAAGAAAGGACGAACATGCAAGGACTCAAAAATATTTTAAAACTGACGTGACGCAACATTTCAGTCGCAACAGAACTTGACACGAAAGGTCGGTATTTTAAAAATCATTTCACCTGATAAAACAGTTAAGCAATTAATCCAAGTCTTCGGCGATACTACAGCCGGAACCCAAGCTAAGCAGTGAATATAACAAGGAAATAAATAAGAGCTAATGGGATGCTCAGCGTAAGTCTATACGTAGTGAACGCTAACAGGATATACAAGGCACGGCTAATACAATTGCCGGCAACTAAAGGAGTATACATACTACAAGAGTTAATACTACAAGTAGCTAACAGGAATACACGAGTACAAGATCTATAAACATTCCCAAGCGTAGTCTAGTTGACTAGCTTTAACCCATCGTCCTTGCAAAATACAAAAGAAGAGAAGAGGACTTCTAAAACCACCTCTTCAACTGCAAAAGCCTGATCAAAAAAGAACTAAAGTATACGAGCACTGCGAGCCTCAACGAGAAGGTCCTGTCCTGCTAGGATCTAAAAAAAAATACAGGGGAACGGGTAAGTCATAATGACTCGTAAGCTATCAATCATGCATGACATGGCAATATGCAACACATTAGGCAAGACAATATTTCAAGCATGGAGATCAAATATTTAAGATGCACATTATTGCACATAGTTCACATAATGTGAGGATATAGAGCTGGGCCGCTACGTAGACCTGCAAAACAGACACCTTCATGACGTGCATGAATCGATGGGTGTGATAATACATCGATCTTCCGAGGATATGCTCGGGATAAACATGTAGTTAATCTCAATGGGTGCGTATTGGTTGGCCAAAGAGAGCTCTTCCCCACTGTGGCCAGCAGTGGAGGGTGTGTGACAGGATCAAGTATGCTAGCTGGACTCATGCAATGCCAAGTAGTATTTACTCAACAATGGTTAGTATGGAACGAGTCCGAAAAGAGCGTCCTCGTTCAAGAAAAGTATATAATCTCATCAATAAACAAGCAAGATTGAGCTCGACAAGAGCGAACTCAATATATCAAGTATGCATTTATTATGTCATAAAGATACAAGCATGATAGTCAATCCATTTCAAGAGTCTAGAATTAGTTTTCTAGTGTAACGCATGTAATAACGTCGTAGGGATTGATCATTGAGCCGGTATTGTTCAATAGCTCACTAATGTCGACTCCGTTGATTCATTTCTATAATCAAACCAAATAGAGTTAAAACACTAATTGCATTTCCAACTCTTTTCTAAGTTATCGCATCAATTAATCTAGGTCATTAATCCAATAACAACCATAGCCAATAATAATCTCAAGTTCCCAAATTCATGGAACCCTAGAATCACGTTTTTCCCAAATAATGGTCGAAAGTCTATGGCCCAAGAATAATAGTTATTTCTAACGTAGCGTAGAACACTTTTACTTCTAGGCTTAGTGTCCAAATCGAGACATTTGCATTCATAGTCTATAATTCCAGATTTTCATACTCTAAAAAATACTCCAATATCATGGTAGAAATCAAGGAGAGCAATGATTTAGGCATAAGAGAAGGGAAGCAAGAGGGGGTAGCATGTTATCTCTAACATGGACCTAAGGGAAATCGATAGCTTACCTCAAGCCAAGAAAAAGACGGAAGCACGAAAAACTATCGATGACAATCGGTCGTCTCGACGGCGGCTTCGCAACGGCGGTCTCGGAATCGCAAGCGGGCCTTGAGATCTCGTGGAATCAAACCCTCACGCACTAATCTCACCGAGACTCTCACATATGAACTCTCTTCAGACCAAGGAAGGAGAAGAGAAGAAATGAATCGTAAAATGAAGTCTAAGGCTGAAGTCTCCAACTGATGTAGTAGAATCAGCTTAATTAAGTGTTAATGGGGAACACTTGTCACATGATGAGTGAAGGAAATAGGTTTAGCAATCTTGATTAGGCTTAGATTAGGCTAATAAGACTCTAATACAAGTGGTTAAAGTCACTAATGATAGATGTTTAGTAAGGGTACAATCGTAATCAACCAAATGTTGCAGAAAATCCCGTTTTTGCTGGAAATTCACTCTGTTCGGTTGTGGAGGCCGAACCTCCTTCATAGTGTTCAGTTCTTGGGGCCGAACAATGCCCAAGATGTTCAGTTGGCATGGTGGAACAATTCCTCAGGCCATACTTTAGGTCAAACAGGTCCAGATTTGCACGTATAACGCATATAAGGCATATACAACTCAAAGAAGCATTAGAATGAGTATCAAGGGTCCTTATAACAATGATAAAAGTCTCTCAAGGTCTTGGCTAAGTCTAAAAGATCAAAGCCCGAGCAAGAACAAGTCAATCTAGAGCATGCAAGGCAATAGGCGTTCGTTACGACAATTACGGCTCGATCAAGGAAAACAATCAAGTCAATCATGTTAGGGATACTACTAGCATGTTAAAAACATATTCTAATCATGTTAAACAAGTATGGAAGACAATTTATACAAGTAGGTTTTGAGTTCTCACATCCTCCCCCACTTAAAGGAATTTAGTCCCTAAATTCATACCAGAATCATCAAATAGGAAAGGATATCTTTCTCTCATATTGAGCTCGGTTTCCCATGTAAATTCCTCAATGTCATGGTTCTTCCATATGACTTTGACTAACGGAATCCTTTTCGTTCTCAAGATTTGTTCCTTAGTGTCAAGAATCCTCACCGGTCTTTCATCATAAGAAAGATCGGGTTCGAATGAAATCTCATCGTAAACAAGGACATGTGATTCATCTTTAAAGTACTTGCGTAGCATCGAGACATGGAATACATCATGAACATCCGATAACGAAGGTGGAAATGCTAACTGATACGCTAAGGATCCAATCCTTTCTAAGATCTCAAATGGTCCAATAAATCTAGGCGAAAGTTTACCTTTCTTCCCAAATCGCTTAGTACCGCGCTGGGGTGATACTTTCAAGAATACATGATCACCAACCTGAAACTCTAAGTCACGTCTCCGGTTGTCTGCGTAGCTTTTACGTCTACTCATTTGTAAGCAATGCTCCAATCAGTTTAACACTCTCAGCTGACTGTTGTACCATCTCTGAACATACAATGCTGCCAACTGACTCAAACTATAAGTCATCGCAATAGGAATAAAATGTGATGATTTAGTCAATCTATCCACAACAACCCATACTGCATCAAAACCTCCACGAGTATGTGGCAATCCTGTCACAAAATCCATGGTGATATGGTCCCATTTCCACTCCGGTATCTCAAGTGGCTATGATAAACCGGCAGGTCTCTGGTGTTCAGCTTTCACCTGTTGACATGTCAAGCATCTAGATACATACTTTGTGATCTCTATCTTCATTCCATTCCACCAAAACTGTCTCTTCAAGTCCCTATACATTTTTGTACTCCCTGGATGTATAGTGTACTTGGCCTTATGAGCCTCGTCAAGAACCATGCGCTTAACTCCATCGGTGGCAGAAACGCAAACTCTACCTCGAAAAGTTAAAATCCCATCGGTGTTCATAGCAAACTCTGGTGTCTTACCATCACCCGAACCATCGATAATTTTCCTCAACTTCGGATCAGTAGCCTGAGCTTCCTTAATCAACCCAAACAAAGCAGGCGTAGCACGTACACTAGCAAAGATAACACTATGCTCACTCACAACTGGACTCCATTCGCGGACATCCTCGAGCATCTTCCACTCTCTCATCATCAAGCAAGACATATACACTTTCCTACTCAAGGCATCGGCAACAACATTAGCCTTCCCCGGATGATACAAGATAGTACAGTCGTGATCTTTAAGCTTCTCCATCCATCGTCTTTGTCGCATGTTCAACTCCTTCTGCGAAAAGAGATACTTCAAACTCTTGTGATCAATGAATATCTCAAACTTAGCTCCATAAAGATAATGCTTCCACTTATGAAGTACAAATATGATGGCGGCTAATTCGAGATCATGTTTCAGATAATTCTGCTCATGAGGTGATAGCTTCCTCGAAGCATAGGCAATGACTCTCCCATTTTGCATAAGTACGCAACCCAAGCCTTCTAATGAAGCGTCGCTATAGATAACAAAGTTCTCCGAACCACTAGGCAATGCTAAGATAGGAGTTGTAGTCAACCTTCTCTTCAATTCCTGAAAACTGGCCTCGCACTTATCACTCCATATAAAAGAAGAATTCTTCTATGTCAGTTTAGTCATCGGAGTAGCGATCTTCGAAAACCCCTCAATAAAGCTACGGTAATAACCTGCCAAGCCCAAGAAACTACGGACTTCGGTCACCGTACTAGGCGTCTTCCACTTAGTAATCGCCTCGACCTTAGATGGATCCACTGCTATACCATCATTAGACACCACGTGTCCTAGAAAAGCAACCTGTTCCAGCCAGAAAACACATTTGCTGAATTTCGCGTAAAGCTTCTTCTCACGGAAGATCGAAAGAACCTCTCTCAAGTGAATCTCATGCTCCTCTCGCGACTTCGAGTACACGAGGATATCATCAATAAACACAACCACAAAGCAATCAAGATATTCACGAAACACCCTATTCATTAAATCCATAAAGACTGCAGGTGCATTCGTCAAAGCAAAAGGCATAACCACGAACTCATAATGGCCATAACGTGTACGAAAGGCTGTTGAAATCCGTTGGGTATTTTTCAAAATATCCCAAACCCAAGTTTTGTTGAAAATTGATTTTTCCAAAACCTTGCATGCTGTTTTGACCTGTTTATTTTCTGTAAAACCGTGGTTTTATGGATTGTACTTGTAGTACTCCGAGAGGGCTTTCCAACGACATATTATATGCCTAGTTTGGACTTAAAATAAAAAAAAAATGGCCTCACGAAGTTGGCTCGCGAATCGATTTTTAGGGTTGAAAAATTGGCGTCCTACGACCCCACTCTTGGCCTCGATGTACGTGCCATTTGTAGCATTCCTTTTGATGTAAAAAGTACATGACTGGAAAGTACTCGACGAGACGAATCCAACGCCACCGTCCGCGACATCATCGGAGCACCGGAAGGCGGCTCGTCCGGTTGGGCGCGTGGGAAAACTACGTAGAAGACCAATCAATTGTTGACTGGTCAACGGTCAAATAGTTGACTGATGACATGTCAGCCACGTCACCTGCCACATCAATAAGTGGGATGCACTCCAGTGATTCAGCGTAGATGACATCATCAGTGATGTCATCACGACGTCAGCCCTAGCCTCCAGTCAGCTTCTCCTAGAAGCCCACGCGCGGCGTTTACGGACCTCTATTTCGAAACTTGGTACGGCACGTTTGGATGTGTTTTGGCCTTCTGAGTCCAATGGTGGCCTCTGTTTTGATCAATTCAGCCTGGATATATTTGTTTTTGTTTTTCCAGTGTATAAAAACATATTTTTTGATTTTTTAAAAATTAAAAAATAATATCCAGGGGATGTTTTGTCATTCTGTGACTGTTTAGGGCTATTTGGGACAGTTCTGAATTTTCTTAAAATTCTTTGTGAATTTTAAACTATTTTAAAGACATTTTTAGAAAAATTAAATTAATTGTCGTTTTGAGCTCTAAAATTGCGATTGGGACTATACGAGACTCAATAATTTTATTTTTAGTAGTGAAAATATTTATGTACATGATATGTGTTTGATGGATTTGTTCTATCATATTTCTTTTGTTTAAATTATCAATTTATGAATATTTTCACGTTGTGCATACTTTGGTTGTGATTATGAGCCTCATGGATTTTCCCTCCTTACATGTATGATGTGATTATGTTTAGTAATTGATTTTTTAGAACAAAAGTAAATCAAAATATATATATGTTTGTCTTATTTTTGCAATAAATTATAGTAAAATGACTTCTAAGAATGTAATCGCTGACCTTAACAAGGGTGAGAAATTGGATGGCACAAACTATAGTGTTTGGCAAAGGAAAATCATGTATTTGCTAAATGAGTAAGAGGTTCTGGACAACCTAGATACTGTGATGGTAGAACCAGAGATGGTAATTTGACCATCACCCAACATCGCCAAACTAGTACACGTTACAAATTACTTGAAAGATCTCACCAAACTAGCTATAAAAAGAATTCCAAAGGCGGCAGTATAAAATTGTCGTTAGATATATAGATTTCAAAACTCACTACACATTTCACATTACTAGAAAGATCTAACAAAACTTGTTACGAACTAGCCATAAAAAGGATTTCAAAAATGTCATATGGTCGTTAGACATATTTCAAAACTCACTTGATGTTAGACATTAACTACTAGCCGTTGAAAAGGGAATCTACAAACATCACTTAATTACCTGTCTTGTTTTTCACCCAAAAGTCCACTTTCGTTAAATTATTCCTAAAATTCCCACCATGTGCCTGCCGCTCACTTTGATTTTTTCCAAGCTAGCGTTTGTGAAGCTAGGTTGCGAGAAGACGTGTTCATTCCTAAAATGCTTGCAGAAGAGAAATTACAGCTAGGATTCGCAGTGATGGAGAGGAGGAGAGTTGGGATGTCATGTGGTTTCACCTTGGATTCGATTAATCCACCACCCTAACTTCCCACTTTCTTTCCTCTTCGTCTACCGATCTTCAGTTTTATAAGTGTCTTTTTATTCTTTTTCTCCGTCTTCTTGTTCATCATCATTTGTGTTTGTGAGTTTGATTCAAAATAGATTCAATTTGTTTGTTGTATTGATTGACATACATGTAACTGTTTGATGAAATGTGTGAATATAAATTTAATCACGATGCATATTTGAATAACGATCTGTTTGTATAGTTACAGAATGTTTGGATACCTACTGTTAATGGACAGGATGGTGAGTTGGTTCACAGCTGTCTTTCCTCTCACATAGTCACATTGGCCTGATTTATCTTTGAATAGTAGTCCATTAGTCCTGATTAAGGCTTCAATACTGCATGCTATGTTGTTCTTTGCCCATATATATTGTAGACAACGCAATAATTAGGAACTGACCTTAGTGATGGCGAATGGTCAAATGCATGGGTGGTGCTGGACCGTTGGTGGTGGATGGTGGATGGTGATCATAGCCATCTATTCTTGATGGCAAATAAAATTCAAGAATAAAATACAACTGACACATGCATATCTTATTATGCTATAAAATTATTTTTAATTATGTGTAAGTTTACATAGAAACATTAAAAAAAGAAAATAAAAAAGAATATTATATGTTTGATGGCTCGTATCGTTATGCCATGAATTGCATGCTTTTGTTTTTGGGTTTGCTTAAAAGTTTTACCTGATAACGAACCAAATGAGTTTTATTATTTTATATGCAAAACATTTTTATTTTCGAGAAAAAATTATATGTCTGAGTTCCCTATGACGAGGCAAACAACATACTAAATTCTCGTTGAAATCCGTTGGGTATTTTTCAAAATATCGCAAACCCAAGTTTTGTTGAAAATTGATTTTTCCGAAACCTTGCATGCTGTTTTGACCTGTTTATTTTCTGTAAAACCGTGGTTTTATGGATTGTGCTTGTAGTACTCCGAGAGGGCTTTCCAACGACATATTATATGCCTAATTTGGACTTAAATTTTTAAAAAAACGGCCTCATGAAGTTGGCTCGCGGATCACGTTCGCGAATCGATTTTTAGGGTTGAAAAATTGACGTCCTACGACCCCCACTCTTGGCCTCGATGTACGTACCATTTGTAGCACTCCTTTTGATGTAAAAAGTACATGACCGGAAAGTACTCGACGAGACGAATCCAACCCCACCGTTCGCGACAACATCGGAGCACCGGAAGGCGGCACGTCCGGCTGGGCGCGTGGGAAGACTACGTAGAAGACCAGTCAATTGTTGACTGGTCAACGGTCAAATAGTTGAATGATGATGTGTCAGCCACGTCAATAAGTGGGACCCACTCAAGTGATTCAGTGTTGATGACATCATCGGTGGAGCGTCATCACGCGTCGGCCACTGCAAGTTAGGTCGCCACGCCACTAGTGTTGATTCTTATGTTAAATTTATATCGATCGGTACATTACTTTAGTTTTATACTTGATGGCTAATCGGTACTGCGTATCGATTAGCGTGGCAACCGTGTATAGAACTTTTCCTTGTATAGTTTTTGTAGGACCTTTTCGGGATCATCGGAAGACCACTTCTTCTCGCTTCAGGAAGACCTCGCCAAAGCTTAAGATCGGTAGACCTCGTGTCCGGTGATGCGCTTCTACGTGTCCTCTCGGATCAAAGCTAGGCTGGATTAATTCAAACTTATTCTCATTTGATATTTGAATTAATCCAAGTCTTTTCCCCGACATGTCAAGCCGAAAGCAACTTTCAGCGAAAAGGAATTTTTCGTAAAAGCGTAAAAGCGATGTCCCCTACTTTCGCTTCATCTCTCGATCGACACCAAATCGCCCACCTTTTGAAGATCTCGAAATGATTATCTGCTCTAGTTATACGTGAAGACGAAATCCCTTGATCGCCCCATGCATTTAATGCATTTATGAAAAGAGTCATTGAAGTCTTCGTCTTCTCCAACGGATCTTTTGAAGTGCACACTGCTTTAAATACGCCATTGAAGACTGGATCAAAGGCGACAACCGTAGAATCAATCGAACACTTAAAGAATTGCTCGAATCTATACAACTCCAAGTCTTTCATTTCAGTGCATTCAATAGATCCTCAACAGATCTAGAAGTCCTCGTCAACAACAAGAAGTCGCTCTTCAACATTTATTGTTTTATTCTTCTTGTTGTTTACTTCCATTAACTATATTCGCACTAATTAAATATCTTGTATTTACGATATTTAATTCCCTAGACAAACACAAGTCAATATTTTGTACACGATCCATTAGGGATATTCTTTGTAATTGATCTAAGTGGAAAACATAGTGCACAATTTAAATCCAAGGTTGATCGCCTTGGTGGTGGACGTAGCACTCATTATAGTGTGAACCATCCCAAAATACTTGTGTTATTTCCTTCGCGTTTAATTATTGCGCTTTCGGTTCATTGTTTACTTCATCCATTTCGGAGAACTTAAGTAATAAAGGTCTACGGTAGTCCTTATCGGCGGACACAATTTTCTTGAAGGTCTTCCGCTACTTGATTCTTTTCATAGATTGCAAGTAACTTTCAAGGAACTTACTTTAAAAGTTTTAAAGTGTTAATAAGCTATTCAACCCCCTTCTAGCTTATTATTGTGCTCATTGGGACCCACAATTGGTATCAGAGCCTTACTCTTCGAAAACAAGTTTTTCCAAGATTAAACTCTTGAGAGATACGACATAATGGCACAAACACACTATATGCTGCCTACATCTAATGCTAACCACGTCCCAATATTGGACGAAGGTCATTTTGATGTATGGAAGGATAAAGTAATGAGATTCATGAACTCTATTGACAACAGATTATGGAAATGTGTCACCGCAGTCAACATGTACCAATGAAGGCAAATCTTCTAGCCTCATCATCGCTGGAACCCGTAGAAGTTCCTAAAGAAGAATCGAATGGACGAGGACGATAGAAAGCTGGTTGAACTTGACAAAGAAAGCAATCACCGGCTCTCTAGACACAAGCACATACCAAGTGATTCGATGTACAACTGCTAAAGAGATGTGGGAAGCTCTTGTAGAATACTTGGAGGGAGACCAAGACACAAGAGACAACAGAAAATATACATACATCCAGCCGGTTTGATTCTTTCAAAAAGGATCCTAAGGAAACCTTGAGACAAGCATACGATCGATTCAAGGAGGTAATAAATAGTTGCTTTTCTCTTGGTAAAACGTATGACAAAAAGGAAATGAACATGAGGTTTCTAGGCTCTCTAGGTAGCTTATGGCATGTAAAGACCACGGCTATGAAAGAATCTAAGAACTTAAACGAGATGACTCTTCGTAGTCTCTACGCAAGTTTAAAGGTTTATGAACTTGAAGTTAATCAAGCTCTAGAGCAAGACAAAGCAGTTGAGCGTGTCTGCCGACCATGGTCCAAGAAGAAATCATTGTTGAAAACAAACCTTCTACTTCTTCCGTGAAAATGATTTTTTATCCGATGAACAATTTGCTATGTTTGTTAAACGTTTTCAAAAATTTGCAAAATATGGAAGGAAGAACACTCACCAACAACCTTTCAGAAGATTGGTGAAAGCTCATCTAAGGAAGAGCTTGTGTGTTATAACCGTAGGAAACACTGGTCATTTTGCCTCAAAATGTCCTAAGCCAAAATTTGAAGCATACCGAAAACCCTCGTTTAGAAAATTTCAAAAACAAAAAGGTATGTTGGTGAAGACATAGAAGATAAACAAGGTTGCTACATGGTTTGAAAGCCGATTCGAGTAAGAGGAGGAAGAGGATTGTGAGCAAGCTAACATATGCTTAATAGCTCATGATTCATGTCCTACCTATGACTCGAAAATGAAGTTGTAGTTTCACCAAGTCCTTTGGACAAAAATGAAACCAGTGAGTGATAGCTTCTTAAGAAGGAAGAACTTCTCAAGGATAATCGGGATATGCTTGAAGAATTTAATTCCTTTAGAGTAGCCTATGTTAAACTAGCCAAGAACTGTGAGAAACTTACGGTTGAGAAATCTTTGATGGCAAATGGCGGTGAGATTCAAACTCTCAATAGCGTCAACAAGAGTATCAAAGCGAAGGAAGAAAACAAATTTCTTCATGACAAAATTGATTGTCTGACATTGAGCACATCAAAGGACTAGACCTAGAGAAAATTGCCTTGCAAAAAAGACAATTGACTCTGGAATAGTTCAAGGATGCATTTGAAGAAATCCTTACAAGCCAAAAATCTAGCAATGATAAAAGCAGGCATAGGATATTCGTGATATGTCTCTTAGACAATCTCTTGTCAAAGAGAAAGGAGAATCCTCAAAGCGCTAATGATATATCTTTCTCTAAACAGACATTTGGAAATATAGGAAGCAAGGCCTTGGTTACTCAAGTGTTCCTTATGTTTACCCTAAAGTTCAGAAAGGAAAAGCCAAAATGAATGATTCAAATGAGAAATGCGAGAAGGTAATAGCGGTAGAAAGTGAAGTCTACAGACAGCGACTATGTCAAGACAAAATCTGCTGCGACGGTAGACCCTGCTAAACCTCTACAACCGGTAACTATCAAGTTTGTCTATGAAGCAGGCAAGATGCTTACTGTTGAAGGTAAACTTAAAGGTATTCTACCAAATCCTCTCGAAAAGGTTCCCAACGTAAAAGCTAAAGCTAAGTCCGTTGGTAACCTACCTAGGAAGAGTCGGAAGAAACCAATTAAGTCTACCGTCAACAAACAAAGCGAACCAAAATGAATGTAAGAGAAAGGAATGATCATAAGCACTCTTCTTCGGATGAAGAATCTAACAGTTCTCTATGGTCTTTCCATTTATGTCATTCTTGCCATTGCTTAGGCCATCGGCACCCGGAATGCCTGCTAAGGTTCACTCCAAGATCGCGAGAGACCTAGTTCTCTCAAGGTCAGCAGGTATGGGTTAAAAGGTTGCTAATCCTTAGGACCCATATAAAGGGTACCTTGTTTTGCTTTAACTCTTTTCGAGGAATGCTTCATGGCTATAGAATCGAAAAACAAAGACATACGGTACCTAGGCAATTGGGCGTTCAAGGCACATATTTGGGAGCAGAAGTCTTCTTACGAATATAGCCGAAGCAAAAGGACCCTGATTATCTTCGGAGACAATGCAAGAGGAAAGACAATTGGATATGGCTCAATTACTAGAGGAAGTCTCTCCATCAACAAAGTTTCTCTAGTAAGTGGTTTAAAGCACAATCTTACGAGCATATCACAGTGCGACAAAGGACTTCTATGCCAATTCAATTCCAACCGGTGCTCATCAAGAGCGGTGAATCGTGCTCTGCAATCTTGACCGGCAATAGACAAGGAAACGTCATGTAGTGGACTTAAATCTTCTAGGAGATTCTCAAGCACATTGTCTAGTAGCCAACAATGTTCGTGACAACGGTGGCTATGGCCAAGCGTCTCGATCACCTCAACTTCAAGCACCTCTCAAGCTCTCCAAAAATGGGCTTGTCGAAGGTCTACTACGGTGTCTGCCGATCATGACCGAAGTTGCTTGTCAACTAGGAAAACTTTCCAGTCTTCCTTCAAAAGAAAGTCTGTTTATCAACAAACAGACCTCTTCAACTACGCATATGGATCTCTTTGGACCTATTACAACGACGGTATTTAGGAGACAAGTACACACTTGTAGTAGTTGATGACTACTCTAGATTCACTTGGATTGAAACTATGACATCTAAAGATGAAACATATGATCTAGTCCTTTGCACTTTTTAGAGACTTCAAACTCAGCTTGAAGACATTTGTGACATAAGATCGGACAACGACAGAATTCAAAAACAATGGTGTAGAAAAATCTGCGATGACCATGGGATCGGCCCAACTTCTCTGCCGGTACTCCTCAACAAAATGGTGTAGTGACGGAAGCGAGAACAACGATTGAGCGGCTAGAACAATCTTTGTGAGCTAAACTTAAAGTATTTACAGGCGATCAATCTTTGCTTTACCCAAAATAGATCCACAGTAAACAAGTTTCATAATAAAACTCCATATGAAATATGGAGGAAGATCCCAAACATTGGATTTCTTAAAATCTTCGAACTTAAATGTTTTATTCTTTACAATGGATATAGAGGAAAATTTGATGCAAAATCGGAGCGAAGGAATTTTTACAGGGTATTCCAAACATTCAAAAGCATTCGCATTTTGATAAATCTAACTTAAAAATCTTAGAATACATGCATGTTTCTTTTGATGAATATGACTTGTTAGAGCCTAGAATGGCTCGAGCGTTGCTAATGATTACGATAATGATGAGGCAGTACAAATTCGACATCTACTTCTTATCGAGGCACGACAATGCTGGATCCCTCAATATCGGTAACCACCGGTAGAAAGACCTCTGCAGATCTGAATAACTTCTTATGACCACTGAACCCATCTCTTACATTTTACCCCAAGCACCTTTGGATCTCTCATCCTTCTTGTTCACGAGAAAATGAAAGTTTTGAAGACTCTATTTCTTGAACGATTTTGGTGAATCTCCTTCTCAACCAACTCAGGGATTCTTAAGGGAAGAATCACAGTGATCTTCCTCCAAGCTATTATTGAAGCAAAAGATCATCCATTTCTCAAATCATTGGTGATCTCAACTCGGGGAGTTAAATGCAGATAAGGTTCGAGAAAATTTGCATTTATGTCGGAACTCGAACCAAAGAAGATTGATGAAGCCATCGAAGATCATAAGCTGGATTGAAGCTATGCGAAGAAGCTGAACCGGTTTGAAAGATGTAGGTGTGGAGCTTAGTTCAAAGACGACCGATCATCCGGTCATCGGCACAAGTGGGTATTCGGAAATAAAAGAGATGAAGATGGAAATGTCACGAAACAAAGCTAGATTGGTTGCTCGGGGCTCGAAGCGGGGAAGAAGGAATTGACTTTGATGAAACATTTGCTCGTTGCTGAACTAGAAGCAATCAGAATCTTTCTAACATGCCTCGTTCATGGACTTCAAAGTGTATCGAGATGGATGTAAAGAGTGCCTTTACGAATGGTGATCTTCAAGCGTATCGTGGAACAACCTCCGATTTGTCATCTCGACAAAGCCCGGACCACGTCTAAACTCAAGAAAGCTCTACGGACTGAAGCAAGCTCCTAGAGCTTGGTATGAAACTCTATCCAAGTTCTTAATTGAACAAGGATTTGAGAGGAAGAATCGACACTACTTTATTCATCCTCAAGCAGAAAGGCCATTCTCTACAGTACAATCTATGTGGGCGACATCATCTTTGGATCAACTAACCAAAGCTTGTGCAAAAGATTGAGAAGGCGATGCAAAGCAAGTTCGAGATGCATGATGGCGAACTTACCTATTTTCTAGGACTGCAGATACAACAGACTTCAGACGGAATCTTCATCAGCCAAACCAAATATGCAAAGGAACTAATCAAGAAGTTTGGTCTTGATTCAGCCAAAGGATTTGAAACTCCAATGTCACCGACTGCCAA
>JABEVN020003780.1:0-16915 GCA_013146195.2 Codonopsis lanceolata | reverse complement strand
TTCCTGCGTTCCAGAGCTGCAAAGATTTTCTCCAAGTCCCTAGCCATAACTCGCCTTTACCAAAGATCGACTCTCCCCGAAAGATGGAGGTTTCATCTTCAAGAACCTCTCCAAAGTAGCATTGTTTCTCGGCCCCAGGTTCCGGTGGTACATCATTACGAGGTGGCGAAACTCGCCTCGCCTTCGGTTCTAAAGTGGTGGTGGTGGGGGTGGTACACCTCCCGCCCGACCTTCCGTGCGAACTCAGCCCATAACATTCATCATCCTCTAAACAAGCCCGCCATACGAGCATTCTCCTCAACCTCGATTGTGGTGGGGGGTATCTCAACCTCCGGTTCATCCTAGGAACTCTAGCCTCCTCGGTTCAACAGAACCCTCCTAGGCCCGCCACCTACCTACAACGGCCAACACGGTGCCACCGCTACTAGCTCCTCGCCTAGGACCCACCATGATAAACCTATAAGAAATCACTCGACGCTAGAATATCACACAAGTACTAACTCAACTAGGCCATGGAACCTATCTCGCCGATAGCTAACCATAGCTCGATAGCACAATCAGCGTGATTCGACCCCGATTTGTGAGGAATCGCGGGTCGTGTCGCCCAAATAAGGACTACAATTCATGCAAGGACTCAATTATCAAAACCCACGTGGACGCAACATTGGACACGCAAGTACAACCGGCATTAAAAAGCCTAATAATTTAAAACTTTAGAACCCGATATAACAGCTTAATAGCAAGTAAACCAAGTCATCGGCGAATTTACAACCGAACCCAACAACTAAACAATTCATGCTAATATATAAACACCTCAACCGCTAAACACGCGGAGAAACTACAAAAGTAAATAAGAGCTAATGGGATGCTCGGCGGAAGTCTTAACGAGTGAACCAATACATGCAAGCAAGGCTCGGCTACAAGTGCCTAAGCAAACAACTAGAAACATAAGTAGTACTATTAGTCTTAGTCTACAACAAGTACAAGCTACTACAATTACACATTCCCAAGCGAAGTCTAAATGACTTGCTTTAACCCAAGCGTCCTTGCCAAAGAAAGAAACCAAAAGCCAACGCTACCACCTCTCAGGATGCGATCACGAACAAGAGAAGTCAATCAACCTCGATGAGACGGTCTGGATGGTTAGGATCTAAAAATAAAAGGGAGGGGTAAGTCATAAAGACTTTGTAAGCCACCAATTATGCATGACATGATATAATGCAAGGCATACATAGCACGTATCAAGCAAGATCATACTAGCACATAGTTCTCATGTCGCGATGCACGTTGTTTTCACATAAGTGCTTAATTAAATCACATAGGATAAGGATATGTTATGGAACCGGTGCGCCAGTAGATCTGAAATAAACAAGGTTATCACGATTGTATTTGTCGGATGCACGTGTATGATACATCGACCACGATAGTATTGTTCCAAGCACCCTTTAGTTCTGACAGTACTCTTCTCCACTTGTGATCGAGTAGTGAAGGGTGTGTGCAAGTTTATGGTGTGGCGACCCATCACTGCCATGAATCTCGCGATTCATGGACGGCGATCATCGTTGACCATCAAGACAATTCACGTAATGCCGGTGGACTAATGGTATGCCAAGTAAATATTTACTTGTCACACAAAATCAAGTAAGGGGCGAGTTCGACAAGAGCGAACTCGTCCGAGTCAAGTAGATGTTTACTCACGTAATAAATCAAGTAAGGGAGCAAGGTCGACAAGAGCGACTCGTCCAATCAAGTAGGCATGTTACTCTACGATATACAAGTCAAGCATAAGATCAATCACGTTAAAAATTCCCAATAACTAATTTACAATTCAATTGAACTCTAAACGTCGTAGGGATTCATTGTAGAGTCGGTATTGTTCAATGACTCTCTAAGTGCAACTCCGTTGAGTTATCGCTAAAATATTTCTAAGTAGAGGATGAATGCTATATGCAATTCATGGCTCTTTTCTATGTTCTCGATTCATTAACAATTAGACTATTAAGTCATTCATGACTTTTAGTCCATCAATATCAAAGTTCCCAAATTGTGAGCCCTAACATGTTCATCATTTTTGAAGTTATAATTTACAACAAGTCCAAGAACAAAAGTTATTCCAAATCCTTTGTAGAACATTATTCATGCTTGACACAAGTTCAAATTATCAATTATGAGTCATTAATCGGAAATTTACAGAAAATTAACTTCAAGAATTTCAAGTTTTTAACATTGTGCATGTCTTCTTGAACATATAACTAGAAACTATCATGAAGGGAGCATGCTTGATATTGAGCATACAAAAAGCGGGGAATGGGTGCTTACCTTATTCGAAATCAAATGGTTGGATGACGAAATAAAGCAAGGATTAAGAATGTAGGGAGCAAGGGCTTCGATTTGGTGGTCTCCAATCGAAAATCCGATGGCCGGATCTCCGGCAATCAAGCAAACAAGGTGAAGGATCTTCAAGGTCACTCTTTCTCTCTCTATGAATCAGATCAACAATGGAGGAATGAAAATGGCTGAATGTTGAGTTTGGAGAGGATGAACTCACTAAAGGTTCAATCCTAGGCAAGGGTTATTAAGCTTCTAATTGGTGGATTCATGTTGGCCATTGATAAAAACACATCAAAGGGTTGAAATTAAACATGGAAAGGTCACAAACAAGGTGGGGGTTCGGATTGGGTCTAAAAGGGTTCAATGGTTCAGACCAAACTTCAAAATTTAGAAATCCCGTAATTGCAGAAATAGGCACAAAGCGGTCGCTTCCCATTGGACCATGCTAGCGCATGGTCCTATTCACAGCCCAAGAATCAGTTTTGCTGTTTCTGACCAGTAAACTTGTAAATTCCACTATAAATCACTCACACCTCCAAATGAGCTGATTTTTGATTTTTCTGAAACTAGACTCATTAAAATATATTTTATATTTTTAAATCACTCCATTTGGACTTATATTAATCAAGATATGGTCACTACAAGTTCAAGTACAGAAGCTGAATTCTTGAAAACAGAATTCTGGAACAGCCGTAAGTCAAGACCTAATTGAGGTACTTAGACACCTTGAAAAATTACCAAAATTTACAAGGAGTATCCTAACATATATAGGTAAAACATACTAAATTTTTAGAAAATTATCTTTAGCAGATTGGTACCAGAATTTTCCCGAAGTTTACCCAAAAACATGACTGATCAGTGAAGAAATATATTGGTCATCTTATTACCAAATGCAACAAGTCTATGAACAATCATTGTACAAGCATGAGAAATACTAGTACACTTGGTCTAGAACTCAAATGAACTTCTCGCAAGTTGAAATCACAAACAATACAAGCAACGAAGGCAATCCCGAGAGACCCTAAGGCTCAAACGAAGCAACAATGCTTCTAAACTCTCAACCATGCATACTATGATCATGATTAATGTTATAAGTCATATATGTAAGGTACTATGACTCCAATGGGTCTTAGTTAAGTGCAAACATGCTAAGATGAATACTCAAAGCATTAACGACAAAGCATGCAACGCATAGAAGGCATTCAAACGACTATAATCGTAACCTACCTAATGCAAGCATGATACAAACAATATGAACTCTCTAACATGTTAAGGTATATGTTATGCATGTTATAATGATGTTATACAAGTAATGGGTTTGGGTTCTCACACTATGCCTAGAATTAAATGTGTTCTATGCCTCCTTAGGAACAACTATTGTTCTTGGACTAATGGATTTTGACAACTTTTAGAGGCTATGATTTCTAGGGTTTCATATGCCATGAATTGTTCTTCCTATTGAATTGGGTCCTATGCTTAGAATTAATTGTGTTCTATGTCCTCCTATGAATAATTAATGTTCTTGGACCATTGCATTTTAATAACCTTTGAAATAATGATTCTAAGGTCCCCTTGAATTTGGATTATTGATAATTCTTGACTATGGTTGTTAAGAGGATTAATGACCTAGTCTACCGTATACGAGAACTTAGAAAAGGGTTTAGGATGCAATTAGCATTTAAACTCTATTGGATGAATTATTAGAGACGACTCAACGGAGTCAAGTTTAGCGAGCCATTGAACAATACCGGCTCACCAATCAATCCCTACGACGTTCTAAACACGTTTCCCTAAGAATAATAATTCTAGACTCTTGAACTTGGATTGATTACCTTGCTTGATCTTGAATGTCATATTATAGAATGCCTAATTGACATGTGAGTTCGCTCTTGTCGAACTCAATCCTACTTGGTTATTGATGAGAATAATTTACTTGTCATGAACGAGATCGCTCTTGTCGACCTCGTTCTCTACTTGAGAATTTTGTTAAGTAAACATTACTTGGCATTTGCATGAGTCGGTGGCATCCCGTCTTTGTTCACACGCCCACTTGTGGGGTAGCCCTTTTGTAACCATTAGAGCATCATTGGTGTGTCTATCCGGGCATCTCCTCGGAAGATCGATGTACTTACACACATTCGATACCGCACATTCCGTATAACGCTTGTATGCGGGGACTACGTAGCGGCCCGGCTCTCCATATATCCTTATCCTATGTGATTTAATTATGCGCACCTATGTGAAACAATGTGCATCTTGGATATATGACCTCTATGCTTATGTGACGATATCTTGCCTTGTATGTTGCATATTGCCATGACATGCATGATTGATAGCTTACAAGTCTTTATGACTTACCCTTTCCCCTTTACTGCTTTAGATCCTAGCAAGACAGTCTGCTCGTTGAGATTTGTTGTGTTCGTGCTTTGTGCCCTTTTGGTCCATTGTTGACATTTGAAGAGGTGGTTTAGATGTCCTCTTCCTCTTGTTTTATATTTTGTAAGGACGATGGGTTTAAGCAAGTCAATTAGACTATGCTTGGGAATTTGTATAGAACTTGAACTTGTTACTCTTATTAGCTACTTGTAGTTTAACACTTGTAGTAATTGTATTCCTTTTGATGCCGGCATTGTGTAAGCCGTGCTTGGTTATCTTGCTAATAGTTCACTACGTATAAGTCTTCCGCTGAGCATCCTATTAGCTCTTATTTAATTCCTGTCCATAAACTGTTAGCTTGGCTTGGGTTCCAGGCATGTAGTGTCGCCGATGACTTGGATTAATTGCTTAACTGTTATATCAGGTTTGAAAAGTTTTAAAAATTCCGGCCTTTTGGTGCCGAGGCGTGTTACGTCCCCAGTGTTGCGTCACGTCGTTTTCTTAAATTAAGTCCTTGCATGTTATTTGTTTACTTGTTTCCCTCCTATTTGGGCGGTCCGACCCGCGGTTCCACCTCGGGCCCGGGCCGGGTCGCCACAAAAATGACATGACCCCTTCATTATAGTTGCTCTATTGATGATTATGAACATCTTTTGTGAAGACAAATCCTCCAATTCAATCTTTGAAACATGTGTAGGATTTTATGAATTCTCTATGAAGTTATGATTTTGACATTTTGTAAAGCATGAATGTTGTTTATAATGAGCTTAGGAATAACTCTTGTGAAGGAATATGTTTCAATTCATGGTTTAACAAAATCACCGAAACTAGGGTTTGAAACTCGGGATTGTGTTTAAGGCTAGTTTAAGATCATGAACGGCCTAGTAATCGAGTTCTAAATGAAAGGAGAACTTAGGAAAGGGCAATGTGATGCATAGAGTATCAATGCTCAACTTGGTTGAATTTTAGTAAAACTCACCGGAGTTGAAATTAGGGAGTTATTAAACAATACCGACTCCACATTCCATCCCTACGACGTTTGTAGTGCGTTAGACTAATATATTAGCCTACGTGACTTTGGGATGGATTGAAGGGCATGTTTGATATGAGTGATTATAAGACTCAATCGAGTTCTTATGTGGTTTATGTGATTGTGTGAAGCAAATGCACAATTGAGAGCATGTTGTAGAATGATGTATCTACTTGACAGGTTGAATTCGCTCTTGTCGAATTCCTACTTGATTCCTTAATGAGTAAAAACACCTACTTGTTGAATAATGAATTTGAGGACTATTCTATGAGAAGATTTGGATTGGGGTTTTCTTAGTACTCTATACATGGAGTCTACTTGTATAAGTCGCTAGGATGACCATGTTGTTATATAAGACTCACCGGTATGGTTTCACCTTACGGGATATTACCACTCTAGTGTTGCTTAAGTCTTTGACTACCATCGACTTTTGTGTTATTGAATGAGTTACTACTCTCGGAAGAGTTTAGTAAATGGCTTCATGATCCGAGACTAACGAAGTAGTCTTGGATATTACTTAATGGACTGATGGTTAAGTTGTGACTCTGTTGAATTTCATAGGAGAATATGGAATACTGTGTATATTTTATATTATGACTAAATGCATGATTTCCTACCTTGTCAAGAATTGATTCTTCTATGTGTTTCTATGATATGACTTATGAGCATATTGAATGTATTTGCCTTCGTGCCTGATCTGTTCTACAGTTAATGAATTGTGGTGAACTTGGATTCTACTATTAAGTGGAATTATGAATCAAAATTGAACTAAGCTTGATTTCACAATAATCAACTTGGGCTTCCCTTATATAATTGACTTGGGACATGAACCAAGATTCCTAAATGGAATGAGAACCTTGCTATGCCTCGAACGAGAACATAGAAAAGAGTCTTGGGACACATATAGTGTTCAAACTCTATTTGGTTGGAATTGTAGTAAAGACTCAACGGAGTCGAGTTAAGGAACAATTGAACCTTACGAGGATCGTGGTGAGATCCTATGATAATTATATTCCATTTGACTAGATTACTAGCTTTTGGGACTTGAATCGAAGAGAGTGAACAACTTGACACTTATGATTTAGAGACTCAAATGAGCTCCTATTATGGTTTTGTGATTATTGTAACAATGTGCATAATCGTATGAGTTTAGTAGATCATTATATCTACTTGAGAATTAGCAAGTAAACATCTACTTGTGCATTGCATATAAGTCCAGCTGGAATTACTTGAGTTTTCTTGATGATGGTGGGACGATGCATTGCCTTCACGAATTATGGGATTCGTGATTGTAATGTATCGCCGTACCGGATTCGGTACTCTCGCTCTCTTGCCGTCTCCCTCTCTCTGCGTCTCACGGGTTGGGAGAAGAAATGGGGAGGAAGAAGATATCTTTTTATCTTAAGGAAGGCTAAGTGACCATATTGCCCCTCAAGGGAGTGCACAAGAGAAAGGGAGGGGGTTTAATTGGGGGATAGGATGGAGTTTTCACTCCAAAAATCAGAAAAACAATGGCTGCCCGGTTGCTACAGTAACCCGGTGCTACAGTAACCGCGAGTGTTACATTGATTTTCAAACGGCTCAGCTTGAACACCGTTCGACCGACGTGATTTCTTCTCGACACTCTAAATGTCTAAAGTAAAAGCCTTAAAAATCTCAAACCAAACAAAAATATTTCGAGGGTTCCTCGATCAAAACAACTCAGCTGCGTACCAAAATCGATCATACTACCCAGCTTGACTTAATTTTAAATCAACTCAAATTTGACTCTGTAAAGTGAAATACAATACCACATAAATATTTCTAACACGTAGGGACTAATATATTATTCCCTCAATTAATATTTTAACTGTCATACGAATTAACCATGTAGGGTCAATTAAAATACTAAAACACTTTGGGGTCGCAACGGCTAATTATTTATTTGCCCCTAGACGTCAAATAATAATTTCTTATTATTATATCTAAATTTAAATAAGGGTATAATCATCCCCTAAATAAATTACAAACCTCAAAGGAATCGGTTACACTACTCCATAATTTTCGGGTACAAAGTAAGTCTCCAACACGTACAACACTCCTGCGGAGTCGAAAATAAAAACAGATAAATATTCGATAACAAATCGGGTTTGGAAACCAAAACATCGAACTCATAAATGGTGGATTATCGCTGAATCTCAAGTAAAGGAGGTAAATGGGCTCAAAGCCTAATGGGTCACAAGTGACCAAAGCCCAAATGCTATCCAATAATTTCAGTCAACTTCAAAGACGAGCCTAGGGTGATCTATAAGCCCGAAAATTACAAATAAGGTATGGTTAGAAAGATCTCGAAGCCTAGCTTCTAACGCACCAAACGGATCTCGATTCCGAGTCGTCTACACAAAACTGTGGCTGATAAACTACAGGTTGTATCTGATAAGCATGAATACGCGGCTCAAACTGAAATCCGATCTACAGCGTGTGCAATGCTACACAAAATTCAACCCAAAACCATTCCAAGTTAATCCTAAGGTATCGGGTTCTTATAGTTATACCAGGACTAAATCGATATCGTATCGGTGATGTGCTCCAAGTGACTGGATACCACAATCTAGCCCCACAATTTCGGTTCATCTGCAGGAGAAATGCCGTTCTCAGCATTGACAACGATAAAACTAATAAAGAAGACTTGCATAAGAGTGTGATGGCAGCAAAAAGACTTTTAGAACCCTACAATGCTCTACTAGTGGATCCCTTGAAAATAAGGCTTATCAGGGTAAAGTCTCTATAACTCTCGTTATTATGTCTTCTGCTCTAGTTTATTTACCAGTAAGGTAGTCGTGTTTTTGACATAAGAGACTTTTAGGCCACAGTCTGTCACAGCTTAGTGATAAACTTTCCTTTGAATGCTTTAATATAATTTCCATTTTAATGAAATGAAAATCTTGTTACAGTTTTCCTTCCTTTGAATGTTTTATTATGATTTCCCTTTAAATGTTAGTTACTGAAATTACTTTTGCTTTGCTTAGTCAATTTTGGTAGGTATGGAGATCTACACCACCTGAGTAACACATTTTTTAAACATATGTGCATTTTAGTCTTTTGAAGAACTATTCCATTTTACCTCTTAATGGATTTGGAATAATATTGACTACAGTAAAGATGCCTTACATTATTTTGCTCAACAACAAGCCATATTGTTATTGAACCCTTGGATTGATTGGTGCTGGACAGTAGGAGAGGCCTTGAATACTTAAGTGGGTAGAGATGAAGAATACTAAGATTATTTTCTTTTAAGTTCATTGCATTTTGGAAATACATAGATGTTAGACTTTGTGATTTGTTTCACTTGCTAATAGTGTCAGCATCCTATGTTTTGCATATTCTTCCTAGCACCTCTTTGCATTGGTTGAAATTCTGGTTTAGATGTGAAGAAACTAGGTTAGTGTACTTGTTTTTAAGAAAGTGTGTTGTAGGATTGGTCAAATTTGAAGAACCAAATACAAATACTATTCTACCAATTCAAACTTTACAATAAGTCGAGAAAAAAATGTTTGTAAACTGTATGCCATCATCATAAAATAAAAAATATAATGACTAATAAAACAACTCCAATCTAAAAAATAGATGCTAGTGATCAAAAGGTATGTTTTACTGGATTCTTAGCTCCCTTCATGCTTCAGTTCAGAAGCCTGAGCGGTCAAATCTTTGTCAAGTTATACCATGAGAGTTGTTGAATTCAGAAACCCTTTTGGCAGAGCAGCAGATTCATTATTTCTTTACATGCCAGCAAATATCCATTCAGAAGTAAACCAGTAGGTAGCAGGCAGCAGCAACCAAACCCGACCATATATTATATTGCCATTCACATTCATTACATTTACACCTTCGAAGCAAGAATCAGCATCATCCCAAACCCAAACCGTGAAGTCGCATTAAGTATTGTCATTTGACCAAGTTGACTGATTGAATGATTGTTTCACACTTGGCTGACTGGAAGCATATATGGCCCTTATTTGTTCTGGGGGTTATTTCTTTAGGTGTTGTTCAGTCAGATGACATAGCGTGAGTCCTATAGCAAATACTATTTTCTTTATCGATAGAATGTTCAATGAATGCTTGAGGACCAATTCTTACAATGGGTGGAATCCCCAAATGTTACAGTTCATTTGATGCTAAGATTAGTGGTGCTTAAGTGTAATAATATATCTTTCATAGCATTACTAAGATTACTTGTATGTTTAAACTTCATGTTTCCTTGTATCCATGCTTTCTAATTTATCTCTCTTCATCGTTGCCACTTTTTCTTAATTGATAATGAGGGGGTATGTTCCATATTCAGAGGCATATTTATCTGGTGTTGAGCCACTGATGCAAAAGATACGCAGTGAGATTCGTCGGGTGGATGCTGGAATATTGGCAGCTGTTCATCAGCAGGTGAACTCCTAATTTTAATTGTTTTTTCATGCCTGTTAATCACTGAATCTTAAGCTAAAAGATACTAGGCCCCATAATCCATGTCAACTCCAAATCCCCAAGACAAGTGGAACCACTTCTCACACACACACAGATAGGTTTCTTCTTTCTTCCCCTTCTCCGTTCCCCCTAAATCCGATCCTGCATGACAGTGGAGATCCTTTAGAGTTTATTTAACATGTTAGATTCTCAACTCCCATGACAAATAAATAGATCCCACCAAAGTAGTAACCAGATAGCGAAGTCCATATAATGAAGAATGTACCTAAGTATCTATTCATCTAAGATAGAAACAACACATATTTATTAAAAGTCCATCAAGCTTCTGGAACAGTAACTTGTAAAATAAAACTCATGATATCATATACCTGGTCAATTAGTGCAGTATAAACGTACCCTGCCTACAACTTATGCCTATTGCATTGTTCTACTTTTTGGTTGAAACAGTGTTTCTTTGGGACAGCCTACCAGAATCCTTATAATATGTTACCCGCTAAGAGCTCACACCCATACATCACCTCAACCCCACAAGGTACAAACCAAACATAAAATAAAAGATCGTTCTTGCAAAAATAGAAAGAAAAAAACAAATTTGACATGGTGCTAGGCTCTTTACCTGGGTGCTGAAAGAATTGATGGCAACATTGTTGTGTGATCTTCGTTTCCAAATAGTTGTTTATTCCAATCATGAGAGTTGGATCAGGGAAGCTGTAATCTAAGTTAACATCAATGTCCATGGTACCTTCTATTACTTTGATGACAACAGACATTGAAGGCCTCCTGGTATAATCACCTTGAAGGCACCAAGCTGCAAGCCTCATCATTTTCACAGCTTCCAACACTCACTTCCATGTTGTCGACAATGTACTTGTCAACCAAATCAACAAGCTGATCCGCTCGCTTTTGTCTTGAACAAACAGAGCAAATGCATGAGTTCCTCTGGCTGTGAGCGATCCAAATTTTTCCTTCCGCAAACAACCTCCATAACAACAATCCCAAAGCTGTACACATCTGCCTTTCTCAGTAATAACTGAGGCCAACCATTCAGGGTCCAAATATCCTGGAGTTCCTCTCATTGTGGTCACTATCTTGCTCTGATCTCTGTCAGCTAACTTTGACAAACCAAAATCAGATACCCTAGCATGAAAATTTGAGTCCAACAAGGTATTTGAGGCTTGATATCTAAATGAAGAATCCTCTATCTGCATTCATCATGGAGATATGCTAACCCTTTTGCTATATCAAGAATGATATTTATTCTTAATTGCAAGTCCATACGAGCTTCGGCAATATTTTTGCTAAAAATCCACCTATCTAGTGATCCATTGCTCATGAACTCATAAACCAAAAGCCTATTAAATTTTTCAGCACAAAAACCAATCAATCTTACCAAATTGACATGATGGATGCTTCCTATAGTTAGGACCTCAGCCAAGAATTCCTTTTTCCCTTGGCCCAAACCATCTAGACGCTTCACTGCGATTTTCTCTCCGCTGCTGAGCTGCCCTTCAAAAAGCGAACCAAATCCCTTCTCCGAGCTTTTCGAAAATCCATCGTAGCTACCTTTAACTGTTCATAGGAAAATCTTGTGGGCATTCCTTCCACTTGTTCAAAGTTCTCATCCCCATCCTTGTCTATTCCTTGTCTCTTCCTTGAGCACACAATCCAGATGGCAATAACCATCAGTATGATAAGTAGCATTCCCCATAACCAAGAAAAGGCTAAAAAATAGCAACTTTACAAGAGCAGTTTGCCAGACATACCTGTTCGCAGCTCTCAAAACTATTGACACCTTGAATGGCTGCATCATCATTATCAATGTACTTGAAGTACCCCACATTCTGAAGGTGTACTAGTACATTTGAATTGGGACCATCGCACCTTGTTGGGTTCTCCTCCGTGCACTTACCAGATGCTAAGTCTCGAACATATACAGCTGGACAAGAGCAGCGTCCACTCGAGCAGAGTTCAAAATTGCCGCAGATCGTGGGATAATCGCAGTCAGTCATATCGTAATTTGCTAAAAGGTCCACAGTCCCATTTTCCTTGGTGTAAGCTCTAAAATTCCGATCAGGATCTAATCTCACGAAAAGAACACTAAATGGTGATGAAAACACATAATAGAGCTCAGTTGAAGGTACATAGAGTCCAAAAGTTCCATTTATGTACTGCAGATACATAGTTTCATTGTTTTCGCCAGTAACATAGAACCGCAATTTCCGTTCTGAGTTTTAGTACTGAATCATTGTTTGTACAATTGGGCGAATTCTGGCTTTTATAAGGAAACAAACCTAGCTGTATTCACAGATGTTGCTTGCTCATGCAGCTTTTCTTTCTGAATCATCTGTTAAATAATTCAATTTAGTTTTTCGTTTCCAAAGATTACGCATCTGGTTTGTCATGTAATCATATTTTTATGACTACTTTATGATCACATATCCGGTGAGACAGTGGATGGAGCTGGCATCGAATGTTGGAACTTTGAAATTTTTTTGAATTTTGCTTTTACAATCTGCTTTACTTTAGAGGGTCAAGCTCTTTGTTATTGACTAAAACATCAATTTCTTTCTCAGGGAGGTTTTTTATGCTCTAAGTGTAAACATTTGGTAACCATAGTGATCTATAGTTTGAGAAAAGGTCTAGAAGAGAAGTAATATCATTCGGGTCCATTGGTCACTCTCCTTTTATTTCGTCTTACAACCTTTACTAGATTAGGATGATATGGTGCATTTTAGGTGGAAATGTTTGACCTGATAGAAATGGACAATTACTAGGGAGTAAAGTTTCCTTCAACCAAAAATTAAATAGTGGCACTGATGTGTTAAGTCTTGTTGCGTGCCAGTTTGTGAATAAGAGTTTTACTTATGTATCAATGTATGTGAATGCAAGGGCAAGCCTTGATCCCACGGTAAAGTTAGCTCAAATTTTTAACTGGGTATCAGTGGTAAGAACTTTGGAAACAAGCTGTTGGCCGTGCCTTGGGGTGGGGATTGGGGAGAAGAGCTAAGGATGTGATGAATAGACTTTTTTCTTACAGTAGTGGCAGAAGCCTCACCCACAGGTCATTATAACCCCCTATAGCAAACAATATTAAAGCCTGTTGGGTAACCTTAACTTTGTGATTAGAGACGTCGAGACTCCATTGACACAACTCCTCCGCTTGGATCGCTATCACGAGATCAGTATCTTGAACGAACCAGCGAGTTCTCGAAGATTCTTGTTCGTTGTTCTTCATCTCCCATGATCGATTCTTGAATAAAGATTCGCAAAAACCGTTGCTCGATACCACTTGATGCAATGTAAAATTCGAACACCGCCAATGCTGCTTCGCTTTCGAAGATCCCAAAACGCTCCAAAACCCCTTCAAAACAGGTTCTAAATCTGGTCCGAAACTCCAAAGAACTCCCACGCACAAGACCGCCAAAAATGACCCCAAAACTCCCTAATAATCTGTTAATTAATAAACTACACTTATTTGCCTTTCTGAAATCATTTAATTGGTGGTACAAAGTAATTCTTTAGAAGTTTGTAGATGAATTGTATTCTCCAAAGTAAGCAAATGTATCAATTCTCGATTTGATACGGTCAAAGTTGACTTTGAAAGTCAACCTAGGGCTCTTAGTTTTAAATGAGAAATATCTGATACAAGATATATTGTATACAAATCATTATTGTACCATCTCTACCCAATAACTCTGTCCATCTGAATTGGGTGAATTGCAAAGGTCTTATTTTAGTGTAAATTGAATCGTTTGCTGTCAATTGTAAGCTTAGCATTTTAACAATCATGCGTTAGTTACTTTGTTCCAGCTTTGTATGACTTTGGTTTGTTGGTTCCTGTATCAAAGATCTTGAGTGGCAGTGGCAGCGCAAGTTATTCGTCACATGGAAGTGTGAATGAAGATCAAGTGAGGGAAGATATTCAAAAACAAATACAAGCTGACAATGCTGCGGAAATTGAAAAAATCAAAGCTGATTTCAAGCTAATGCAAGAGGAACTTCAGTCACTTAGAGCCCAACAACCTCCACCAACGTCTATGTAGTTTGACAGTTAGACAATGTTTTTTGTTAATCACTTGGAGGATCTCAACATTCTATATACTTTCATGTAATCCGACACTTCGACAATGACTTTTAAATGAAATGCTTAAACTTGAGTTGTTTTAAATGTTTGATTTTAGATTTAATATTTTTTGTAAAATGTGAAATATAAAATGTTCAATCAGGTACGATATATATATATATATATATATATATATATATATATTGCAACGATATCTTCTGTAATAATAATTTAAAAAAATTCAATTACGAACTAGCAACGTAAATATTATACATTGTAACGGAAAAGTATGTTGCAAAAATGCAACGAAAAAGTCTTTAAAAGTAACAAAAATGCAACGAAAAATTCGGTTACAAAACGCGCCAACAAAATGCAACGAAAAAAAATGCATGCATTCAACAAAAAATGCAACGAAAAATTTGGTTAAAAAACGCAACAAAAATGCAACAAAATTGCTGCATGCAACAAAAAATGCTACGAAAAAGTCTGTTACAAAAATGCAACAAAAAATGCAACGAAAAAAATCTGTTGCATTCTTGCAACAAAAAATGCAACGAAAAAGTCTATTACAAGAATGCAACAAAAAATGCAACAAAAAAAATCTGTTGCACGAATGCAACAAAAAAAGTCTGTTGCAAGAATGCAACGGAAAAAGTTTGTTGCAAGAATGCAACAAAAAAAATTAGTTGCTATTTGCAACAGACATCAAATGTCCTTGGAAACACATTTGCAACCGAAAATTTTGAAATTGCAACGCTCGGTTTTCGTTGCAATATCATGCAACGGAATACATACGGTTGCATAAAATTTGCAACAAGGGTTTTCCAAACCGAATTTGCAACAAACTTTTTCCGTTTCAATCATGTAATTGTAACGGATTTTCATTTTTTGCAACGGAATTTTCCGTTTCTGTTGTCCTGTTTTCTTGTAGTGTTTTGTAGCGATTCACGTACAAATCTTTAACATTAAATAATTGGTAAGAGTGTAACACCCCGGATTCTTGCATGTGCATTGTGTGCTTGCCTTCATGTTTTCTTGTTGATTGTGAGCATATTTACTTAGTCTATATATGATTTAGAATCATTCATGAGTCATTCATGAAGCCCTTAATATGTTTAGAATCATGTATGCATGCTTGTTTAATCGCCGGTTCGATTGCTTGTTTAGTTCTTCTGCTTTCCCTCCTTCATTTGGATTGTTCGGGTGTTGTTTGAGGGTGCTTGTGATGAGCTTTAAACTCATTTTTGTTGGGGTTTGGAACCCCCTTGATTTGGCTAAGTGTTTGGGGGTCTTTTAGGTTGAGTTTTGAGCCATTTTGGTTCTGGCGGGCTTGCCCTCGCAAGGTGGAATGACCTTGCCCCCGCAAGGTAGACAGAAACTTGGAGGTTGTGCATCCTGACATGATGCGGTCGCAAGGGTAGGGGGACCATGCGACCGCAAGGTCCCCCGAGACTGGGTTGCTCTGTTTCGATGTTTCTTGAATTCTACCCTTAAACCCCTATTCAAAACCTTTTCTAAACCCCACCTAAACCTCCCTAACCCTCATTACTTATGTCCTAACATCTCTAACAAGTTTTAAGAGTGGATTAAGAGGGCTTTGATGATCAATTTAACCCACAAAAATCTGATTTTAAGAGACCACAATACCATGACACTTGTCCCACTCAATTTTTAACCAAATATAGGCCACAATCTGAGAGTTTGACTTTCATTTCTCACCTTCACTCTCTAAAAACGGGATTTCCTTTCTCTCAAGCTCTCCCATGGCTTCTTGAAGCTCTCATCTTCATCCTCCATGATCCTTCCCTCATTTGCTCAAGCCACCTCCATAAGAAGTGTAGAGCTTGAAGAGTAGATCACTTTCAACCGAATAGTTTTCTTCTTTGCTTTCTTGGGTGTAGAATACAAGTAAGTTACTTCTCTTCTTCTTCTTTTTAGTTCTCATTGACCCTAAGGAAACAAAGCTTATGATGATTGAGGTCAATGAGGACACATAATTGCTTCTTATGCCTTCATCTTGTGTTTTGAAAGAATGAGTTTGTTAGAAGCATGTATAGGATGATTTCTTGCCTATCAAAGTTTATAATACTCTTTCATCTTGTCTATTTAAGGTTATGAACATGTTAGAAACATGTATTATATATGTTGATAGAAATGGTGCTATATGAGAATGCCCTAATTTAAGCCTATTTGACAAGTTGTTATGATGTTATGTGTTCTATTCTATAAATTGAACTCTATGATGTATATGAATCACATTGCAATGCTTTGGTGAATTTATAACCTTGTTGAACTTAGAAATGGCCTAGGTTGGGTTATGAAGCACTTAGCAATTTCTCCAAAATTGGGAATTTAGAGTAAAGACTCAACGAAGTCGACTCTAGGGAAGATTTGAACATGTTGAACCCTAATTTCAATCCCTACGAAGTTTGGACACCGTTTGATTGGGTTTACTCAAATATGAGCTTAGCTTAATTGTTTGCAACAAGTTGTTATGAATGATTGGTTTGAGCAATTAATTGCCTTGACATGTTTTATGGTAGAGATTAATACCCTACTTACTCGGATGAGTTCCCTCTTGTCGGATTCAATCCTTAATTGGTTTAAGTCAAGTAAATATCTACTTGTGCATGACATTGATTCCAGCTGGCATTATTTGG